>OX421492.1:10538304-10540804 GCA_949126835.1 Anisus vortex | reverse complement strand
TGTTGAAGAATAATGCAGATGTGGCAGCAATGTTGGATGTTGAAGAATGATGCAGATGTGGCTGCTATGTTGGATGTTGAAGAATAATGCAGATGTGGCAGCAATGTTGGATGTTGAAGAATGATGCAGATGTGGCTGCTATGTTGGATGTTGAAGAATGATGCAGATGTGGCTGCAATGTTGGATGTTGAAGGATGATGCAGATGTGGCTGCAATGTTGGATGTTGTAGAATGATGCAGATGTGGCTGCTATGTTGGATGTTAAAGAATAATGTAAATGTGGTAGCGAAAGTGTATTTAACTTTAACCAGTCAATGATGACAAAAAAAAAGTATCGCAAAATATTTAGGTATGTAATTTCGACACAACAAAAGAAGAAAATTCAAAATAATTAGTTATATTGATAAATCTTGACGATCCATACTAATTAGTTTAGCTCTATATAGTTTAGAGTCACTTAAGACAAACAAAATCAAGATCTAGACTGTTCATATTTCTGCCCATTGTCCATATAGTATGTTTTCTTTTTCCTTTGTCAGTAAGAAAATGTAGAAATAATTTATTTGTCCAATCAGTATGGACAAATATAAAGTATCGGATTTATTTTCTTTACATTATCTTTTTTTTTGACCCACTTTGAGAACTCATTTCATTTCATCAGAGGCGGAAATTAATCAATAAGTAGGTCACAATACCATAATTGGGTCAAAACATCGAATAAGATAGAATAGCGGTTCCGAATCTTTCCTGTCTTGACTCTGGCGTTAGTCGCGTGTTTCGTGTTCCTTTGAGCATAAACCAGTTGGTCATTTAGGCCGTCTAAACATTTAATGGTGCACTTTTGAACTATAGGCCAAGGTGTCACTGACCAGTTCCTCGGTTCATTGACTGTTGACTTTCAACATTCCTATGTTCCTTGAACTTTTTCTTTCCAGGTTCCTTGACCGTAAACTTCATGTATTCCTTAACCGTCCCATTTCTAGATTCTTTGAAGGTCCAGTCTCCAAAATCTTTGACCTGTCAATTGCGTGTAAATAAAACATTGTATTATAGTTTAAAATAAGGAATGCGTGTAAATAAAACATTGTATTATAGTTTAAAATAAGAAATGCGTGTAAATAAAACATTGTATTATAGTTTAAAATAAGGAATGCGTGTAAATAAAACATTGTATTATAGTTTAAAATAAGGAATGCGTGTAAATAAAACATTGTATTATAGTTTCAAATAAGGAATGCGTGTAAATAAAACATTGTATTATAGTTTCAAATAAGGAATGCGTGTAAATAAAACATTGTATTATAGTTTCAAATAAGGAAAGCGTGTAAATAAAACATGGTACTATAGTTTCAAATAAGGAATGCGTGTAAATAAAACATTGTATTATAGTATAAAATAAGGAATGCGTGTAAATAAAACATTGTATTATAGTTTCAAATAAGGAATGCGTGTAAATAAAACATTGTATTATAGTTTCAAATAAGGAATGCGTGTAAATAAAACATTGTATTATAGTTTCAAATAAGGAATGCGTGTAAATAAAATATTGTATTATAGTTTCAAATAAGGAATGCGTGTAAATAAAACATTATATTATAGTTTCAAATAAGGAATGCGTGTAAATAAAACATTGTATTATAGTTTCAAATAAGGAATGCGTGTAAATAAAACATTGTATTATAGTTTAAAATAAGGAATGCGTGTAAATAAAACATTGTATTATAGTTTAAAATAAGGAATGCGTGTAAATAAAACATTGTATTATAGTTTCAAATAAGGAATGCGTGTAAATAAAACATTGTATTATAGTTTCAAATAAGGAATGCGTATAAATAAAACATTGTATTATAGTTTCAAATAAGGAATGCGTGTAAATAAAACATTGTATTATAGTTTCAAATAAGGAATGCGTGTAAATAAAACATTGTATTATAGTTTCAAATAAGGAAAGCGTGTAAATAAAACATTGTACTATAGTTTCAAATAAGGAATGCGTGTAAATAAAACATTGTATTATAGTATAAAATAAGGAATGCGTGTAAATAAAACATTGTATTATAGTTTCAAATAAGGAATGCGTGTAAATAAAACATTGTATTATAGTTTCAAATAAGGAATGCGTGTAAATAAAATATTGTATTATAGTTTCAAATAAGGAATGCGTGTAAATAAAACATTATATTATAGTTTCAAATAAGGAATGCGTGTAAATAAAACATTGTATTATAGTTTCAAATAAGGAATGCGTGTAAATAAAACATTGTATTATAGTTTAAAATAAGGAATGCGTGTAAATAAAACATTGTATTATAGTTTAAAATAAGGAATGCGTGTAAATAAAACATTGTATTATAGTTTCAAATAAGGAATGCGTGTAAATAAAACATTGTATTATAGTTTCAAATAAGGAATGCGTGTAAATAAAACATTGTATTATAGTTTCAAATAAGGAATGCGTGTAAATAAAACATTGTATTATAGTTTCAAATAAGGAATGCGT
>OX421492.1:10247619-10535119 GCA_949126835.1 Anisus vortex | reverse complement strand
GGGGGACTCCGAATGAAGCTGATTCCGAATAGCCGCAGCCATTTGCAAAAACCCAAATCTTCTGTTTCGTTGTTAAATGTTCATACCAGATCAATGCAAACACTTTTATGACATGGAAGATAAAAAGTACATGATTATTTTCCCTTGCAGTAGGCTACTTGAAATACTATTTGTTTAATGCAGCGATTCCCAAAAGAGTTTCCGCGAAATTATCATAATATCTGATATCACTGTTTTTTTTTAAAATCAATTTTAAGTTTTAGTCTAATTGTTGTCTAATTAGTCTATGTGTTCAGAAAATATTAAAATTTTCGCGAAATCATGTGCTGATAACTTCCCGAGAATAGAGATTTATTTTGTTATTGATTTAAACCCCAAAAAACAACAAAAAAAAACCAAAAACTATGACATTTAAAATCACTGTCAAGTCCCGTAATTAAAAATTCAAAGAAAATACCACTCTTCTTTTCTGAGACTTTGAATTGTGTAGGGTGACGCTGTAAAACTATGTAGTAGATTTAGGGTTTCGGGGACATGATAAAGAAACCAATTCGGATGAACTCTGAACTCTGAACTAATGACTCATATTGAGATACACTGTTTTTTTTTTCTCTAACGTAACCTACTATTTCCTTCAATGAGGTTCCATTGTGAATTTCCACCAAGGATAGCTTGAAAGCAACCAGGGCTGGTATCCCTTATATATGTTTCCATTCAGACAGACCTTAAAGGCTTTAAGCTTTGAATGGATATGGGGTGGGTGGTGGAGTGGGGTGGATTCCTAGTGTAGGCGGTCTCTCTATATCAGTACTTAAATAGAGTCCCTGGCTTATTTGAATAACAAATTCCTCATAATAAAAGAAAAGTCTGGTGTCTGTTCAACTAGATCTGCTCATTGATAGGAAGATAAAAAAAGGATGCGTGGGAGATAACTTTTGTTCTTTTGTTTTTACTATTCAAGCAATGCATATCTTAATAAAGTAGACCGTAGAATCTATCTATCTATTTATCTATCTATCTATCTATTTATCTATCTGTCTATCTATTTATTTATATGTCTATCTATTTATTCATCTGTCTATTCATCTATTTATTTATCTCTCTATCTATCTATTTATTTATGTCTATCTATCTATCTATCTATCTATCTATCTATCTATCTATCTATCTATCTATCCATTCATCTATCTATCTATCTATCTATCTATCTATCCATCTATCTATCTATCTATCTATCTATCTATCTATCTATCTATCCATTCATCTATCTATCTATCTATCTATCTATCCATCCATCTATCTAACAATATATCTATCTATATATCTATTTATCAATGTATCTCTGCATCTATCTATATACATGTCTATCTATCGGTCTATCTGCTTGTTTGTTTATCTGTTTATCAATCGCTCTATCGATATGTCTATCTCCGGAGATGTCAATATATAGTAAATCACATGAGCCTTACTATGAGCACTTCTCTATCAAATCATTTACTTCTTGATTAAATACGATTTCTAAAAGATAAACTTTAATTAACAAACGTTGAATTTAATTATAATTATATACTTTTTTATGGCGTCGCCTTTAAGCTACAAAACAAAATTAAAGCATAATTTTCTCTGCTTATTCTTTACATAAATATCATATTTTTTTAAATTCTGAAAATAGATTCAATAAAAGATTTCTAATAGTCTTGATTATGACAAAAGAATCTGCTGGAGTGTCTGCTTGAGTGTCTGCTGGAGTGTCTGCTGGAATGTCTGCTGGAGTGTCTGCTGGTGTGTCGTATAATTGATTCAGACTCTTATGAAAGTTGTATAAATTTTATTTGGTCTGGGTAAATTGACCAGAGCTAAAAACAATTTTCAGGTTTTGCTCTAAATGCCACTGACCAAAGCTATGACCAAAGTCTTGACCCCGGAAATGTAAAGGACTGATGTCCAGAGATGCCTTGTCTGACAGTCTATATAAAATCAAACTCATGTTTACGCTAATGGGGAGGTGGGCGGGGGGGGGAGGATGAACAAGAGGTAGAGCAAGAGAGAGAGAGAAAGAGAAAGAGAAAGAGAAAGAGAGAGAGAGAGAGAAAGAGAGAGAGAGAGAGAAAGAGAGAGAGAGAGAGAGAAAGAGAGAGAGAGAGAGAAAGAGAAAGAGAAAGAGAAAGAGAGAGAGAGAGAGAAAGAGAGAGAGAGAGAGAGAAAGAGAGAGAGAGAGAGAGAAAGAGAGAGAGAGAGAGAAAGAGAGAGAGAGAGAAAGAGAGAGAGAGAGAGAGAAAGAGAGAGAGAGAGAGAAAGATAGGGAAAGTAATAGATAGATGAAAAGAAAGTGAGAGGGTGTAGGAGGAAAGAGTGGGAGAGAAAGAGTGGGAGAGTAAGAGAAGTAGGGGAAGAGAGGGGTGAATTAGAGTGATAGAGAATAGAGTGATATATAAAGAGTGAGAGATCGACTCAGAGTGCCAGATTGTGCCAACTATAAGACTTGTGCCATTTTTTTTTTGTTTTAACTTATCCTTTCTAAATATAGTGCCACATAGCTGTTAGTACTTATTTGTATTTCTCTTTCTAGCTTCAAAGACTATAATAAGATGGACCGCTTGCTCTATTTTTAGAGCTTATATGTTCTTTTTCGGTACGCATCCAATAACGCTGTCTTAAATAACTTCTACTCTCCAACGTTTGCTTAAATGTTTCCGCTGCATACAACTTTCGATAAAAATTTTGTATTGAGAAAATCAAAGCGATTAAATAAAACGGAAGTGCACAGTACAAAATAGAATCGGGAATTCCGAAAAGAAATCATTAGAGTCATCAAATAGAAATATTACAGCACGAGGTTGTCACGGAGTGGTTTCTTATGATAAAGAAATTAATTAGTATACAATCATGTAAATTAACTACCTTAAACTGGTCTCAACTGGTCTAGATGTTTACCCGTTCCGCTCTAGTAAACTGGTGTTTACAAACATTTCTGACGACACACTAGTCCTACTGTGTGGTGTGTTTGGTTTCTTATTCTGATCGTCTTAAGTATTTTAAAAATGAATCACAGCCTTCTCCGTAGTATTGGGAAAATATGCTCTGAGTGCCATACCCGTGTCGATAACAACGTTTTTCAAATGATTCGTTGTTTTGGCATAGGGCGTCGTCTACCTACAAGACGCGGGACAAGGGCTGGAAATCTTCATCGTATTTGGCATAACCTGTCTTCTAAACCTGCCTGGGCTACTCCTGTTGCGAGTGTGCTTGATCCCCACCAATCTGCGCCTACTACATTCGCAGTGAGTGCTAATTCTGACCCACATAATACTCATTTCAAGTCTGGATCCAGTGACATTCGTCGGCTCGGTGTAGGGGTTCAAGCACCCACAGGGAGAGGAACTAGGGCTGGACGGCTTCACCTTGACGTGTCTACTCCAACATCCTCGCTAACACCTCTAATCCCTAATGTGACCGAACAATGCCCGGTAATATCGACTATTCATTCTGCAGGCGTTACCATCGGCCTCTTAAATACTCAATCTTCCGTCAAAAAGGCTTTAGTTATATGTGATGTTATAACTGAGAAGTCGCTTGACATTATGGTTATCACTGAGACGTGGCTTCACGAGGGTGGAGATGAAGTAGCCATTAGGGACATGACGCCTGATGGATATGCTTTCTTCCACCGTCCTCGGTCAACAGGTCAGAGAGGGGGTGGCATTGCTGTGATTCACCGGGCCTCCCTAATTGTTAGATTGTGCAAGGACACCAGTTTTAATTCCTTTGAGTCTATACAATTCACCATCTCTCAAAGGAAAATGACAGTACGCACCGTGGCTCTGTACAGACCCCCACCTTCTGCTTCAAATGGTTTGAATGACAACGTGTTTCACGAGGACTTTGGAAAACTTGTGTCGTCCATAAGTTCTAAGAATCTCCTCATTCTTGGTGACTTTAATGTTCATTGGGATGAGTCAGATAATAGACACACTCGCGACTTTGTTCAATTGTTGCACTCGGCAAACCTGGTACAGCATGTTTTGGAACCTACACACAAGGATGGACATATTTTAGACTGGGTTGTGTCACGATCTTGCAATGATGGTTTTCTTAAGTCAGTAATTGTTGAAGATCATCTTATATCTGATCACTTTCTTGTTACCTTTACCACAGACATGGAAATGCCTGCTGTTCCAATAAAGAAAATTCAGGCCAGGAAGTTACGAAATATAGATATGGACTTATTTCGCGATCATCTTTCAAGATCAGATTTGGTTATATCACCACCTGATGACATCTCTCAACTAGTTCTACTCTACAATAATACTCTATCTTCCATGCTGGAGACTTTTGCCCCTAGGACTGAATTGTATGTTAGAGATAGACCCAATACCGCTTGGTTTACACCCTCCGTTCGGATGGCTAAATTAGCCCGACGTCAGGCAGAGAGACACTGGAGACTGAGTGGCCTTGAGGTGGATAAACAGATGTTTAAGATAGCAAGGAACAAGCTTACAAATGTGATTAGACGTGCGAAAGCAAAGCAAGTTCAGTCTGCTCTGGAGGCTGCGGGCACTGACTATCGAAAACTGTTTTCCATAGTGCAGAATCTTCTTGGAAAAAATGAATTAAGTCCAATTTTGCCTGACATGAGCAGCGAGCAGGCTGCGGAGGCTCTTAATGAATTTTTTAATGAAAAAGTCGAGACGATTAGAAACAGCTTTGATAATCATACTACTCCACCCACTGTGGAGAAGTCATTTTCTGGAATTTCTTTGTCAAATTTCCTCCCAGTTTCCGAAGAGCAGTTGAGGCGTCTTATTTCTGTATCTAAACCTACATCCTCAATTGTTGACCCCATTCCAACGAAGATTGTGTTGGACTGCCTTGAAATTCTGCTTCCAGTTTTAGTGCGTATCATAAATGGTAGCCTGAAGTCAGCCACAGTCCCACAAATGTTTAAGACTGCTGTCATCAAGCCTTTATTAAAGAAAAAGGGGCTCGATCCTAGTGACTGCAAGAGTTTTCGCCCACTATCTAACCTTCCCTATGTATCGAAGCTTCTTGAGAGGGTTGTCTCTCAGCAGCTTTTACAACATCTAACCACACATGGCCTGATTGATAACTTTCAATCTGCCTATCGTCCTGGGCATAGCTGTGAGACGGCAATATTACGTGTTATGAATGATGTTCTATGTAGTGCTGACCGTGGTGATCTGACTATCTTAGTTCTGTTGGACCTCAGTGCTGCCTTTGATGTTATCAACCATGACTTACTTTTATCAAGACTTCAATACGAGATGGGCATCACTGATACTGCACTTCATTGGTTTACTTCCTACTTGGCAGACAGGACTCAGAGAGTTTCTATCAATCAGACCTTATCAAAAGCCACTTCTCTCATCTGTGGCGTACCTCAAGGTTCAGTTTTAGGGCCTATCCTTTTTGCTGTTTACACTAGCCAGCTTGGCAGAATAATTGATAGCCAAGGATTATCTCGCAAACTATATGCGGATGATACCCAGCTGTACAAAAGCTTCCATCCTGATCATAATGCTTGTGCTGCCGCTGTTAATGCAGTGGAAGAATGCTGTCTAGCGGTGAAAGCGTGGATGACTGCCAACAAACTCAAACTGAATGACGACAAGACTGAGGCAATTATGTGCGGTTCAAACTTCAATCTTAGGAAAGTCGATATTCCATCTATTAAAGTAGGGGCCTCTGATATCTTTTTGTCCAGCACTGTCAGAGACCTGGGCTTTATCATTGACAGTAAATTAACAATGGGTCCACACATCAGTACTGTGGTTAGGGCATGCTCCTTCCATCTTCGTGCCCTGGGTCAGCTGCGACCTCTGATTAATAAAAAAACAGCCAATGCTTTTGCTGTTGCAACAATACAGTCAAGACTAGACTATTGTAACACTTGCCTGTGGGGTTTACCCCAGAAACAACTGGATAGACTTCAGAAAGTTCAAAATACTGCAGCACGCATTGTGTCACGAGTAAAGAAGCATGACCATATCACTCCAATTCTCAAAGAGCTCCACTGGCTCCCTGTGACGAAGCGCATCGATCATAAGATTATGTCCCTTACCTATGGATGCGTGGAAGGCACAGCACCTGCATATCTCAAAGAGCTTATACCGAAGCATGTCCCGTTAAGGATGCTGCGATCTTCAACACAATCTCTCCTGGAAATTCCAGGTTTGGAAGGTCACAGAAAAAAGACTCTTGGTGTACGCTCGTTTGAATCTGTGGCGCCTACACTGTGGAATGGCTTACCTGAGACACTGAAAAACTCTGTGTCAAAAAAAGCATTCAAGAAGAATTTGAAGACTTTTCTTTTCAACTAAGTTGATGAAGTACACATCCATCAGCAAAATACTTGTTTAAAACTATTTTAAAATGTTATTGTCGTTTCGTGCCTCCATCGGCCGAAACCTTGTTTAAAACTATTTTAGAGTGTTATTGTCGTTTCGTTTTTGTGAGCGCGCTGAGCATGCTTGCATTAGCATGGAGTGAGGCGCGATATAAATGACCAATTATTATTATTATTAGTAAAAACAGCGTTTGCGTCATAGATCGACCTAGTCATGCCTGCGAGCCGAGGGTCGACTTCTGATAAGCTACACAGGTGATCGTAGAAGCGGCGGTATCCAGTTTTCTCCCGCGCGGCTTTTGTCTTTTGTTGTGTAAACAGCACTGGACTTGTATTTTCATTGGTTAAGTGGGCGGGCCCTTTTTCCTTAGTCCTGCCTCTCTGACGAAAGACTTAAGTCTGCAGATTATCCTTTTAGTTTAGTCTAACTTTTCGATAAGAGACATACGACTGTGCACGTCTAGGTAGTACTTCCGAGTTGCCAAAGACGTTGCAACGCCAATAAGACTCTGGCATTCTTGAATCCTTCTTAGGACCGGAATCTATGTTCGCCTGTTAAATATTCCTGGATTGGGATTAATGCATTATTTTCCATACTTGTAGCTGTGGTGTATTTTGCCAATTGCGGTTTATTGTTGCGATTTAGATTCAATAGTACTCTGTTATAGGAATTTTGTTTATCTCAATTTATCAGACATTGTAGTAGGCAGTAGTAGCGTCCATATAGTGACGCCGTTGAAATACTTACGTCAGCTCAATAAACGTGTGCCTTTGGCTCATTCGTAAACCAGCTTACCGTGTGGATTATTTACTTATAGCCTACCTGTTTGTGTGTGTCAAGTGAAATGTTGGATAGCCTGATTCCACAAATATAAATATCGGACAAATAATACACTAGTTAAAGAGTTCGTTCGGCTATCATACTCCATAGACCAATGAGCCAACAACGTTTGACGGGTAAAGCACCACTGGCCGGAGACTTCGCACTCTGCTGGCCACGCAATCCCCTGTCAAATCGTTACAGAGGTCCATTTATTATAGTCTTTGGTAGCGTTCATAAGTCCCTAACATTCTGTTTCGTTATTCATTATTATTGATTATTGCAGTTCTTTTGTTCATTCCTTAATTCCTAATAGTTAACTCGATCACAAATAAAACATTATCTTATCTTATATAGGACTATTTCAGACGCTCCTTCTTTAAAGAATATTATTGCGTCGGATGCTCATCCGTGGTCCGAGTCTAGTCTTGCATATTCATGAATGTTTTAGATGATGTTGAGTTACTGGTTTTCCTGGTTTGTTCAGGCAGCCCATTCCATGCCCGAATGCCACTCGGGAAGAAAGAGTACTTTTTTGCATTTGTTCTCGCATAAGGGATAAGGAAAGTGTTTTTGTCCTTATGTTTATATGAGCATTGCAAAAGGTTCTTACTGGGTTGTATTTCTGAAATTAGAAGTTTAATGCCTTATGTATTATTAATACTTTACTTTTCGCCCTTCTGTCCTCTAGTGCAGAGATCGGCAACATGAGGCATGCGTGCCAGACTTGGCACGCAGAACGATTTTCAGTGGCACGCAGGAATATTTTTGTATGCAAGTAAAAACAACGTACGTCAGCATAATTAATTGGTGCCGCGTTGCGAACTACATGAGAATCACACTGTCTTAGTACAGGAATGTTTGTATGCAAAGCTCTCATCATTGGACTTTCGATCTGTGATTAAATCTATTGTTAAAATATAAAATTTTATTGTTTATCAAGTCTCTTCTAGAAGTGATACGGAATATAAGTAAAGTCTTGGGTAGATTCGTTTCTTTACTGGAAGCAGTTACGGTGTAATATTAATGAAAAAAGAATTCCGGTATTGAATGAGGAGAACTGACTGTTAAAGCTTTTGTTTTTGAATGACATGTCGACACGTTTCATTGAGTTGAACTTGCATTTACAAGGTCGGGGTCGAATAGTACTTAAAGTGCTGAACCACTGGAATGGATTTGCATTGAAACTGGAAATATCTTGCTGTGAAATCAATTTCCAAACATGTAACTCTTTCCCTAATTTAAGGCAAATTAAGATAGATGAGCGTTTTCAGAAGTACACCAGTTATATTAAAACAAATAAACTCGTTTGGAATCACTAGCATCAAATTTTGACAATTTAATTGAAGGGAGATAATTAACCCGTTTTCTTTGCATTAATATTTCCAATGTTTCATTTTTGTTTCCTTTAAAAAAAATGGCTTACAATTTATAACTTTAAAATTATCAAACTATAAAAGATAGTTGAAAATAATATAAATATTATATGACGAAAGAATTTATATGTACATTTTTAAACATTACATTAACTACACAGTTCGTATGATTACTACCTATCTCTTCTGCTTAACTATAGTTGGACAACGTCGTTCCCGTGTCAAATAATATTTTAGGGTAAATTAAATCTTAGTTATGCTGAGATAAACTATAAAGTATAAAGAATTAATAGCTATTACTAGAAAAATATCTTGACAATAAAATTCAAATGTAGATACAATAACCATTAATGTGTAAGTTGAGTTATGAAATTGTGTATTAGCTATGAATGGATTTTTTTTTAAAGATGATAATAACAAACAAGTAATAAGCTATTTAATTAAAAACTGTAAAATGATTTTCTCTATAACACTACTTTCTTTTGGTCTTGCTACGGCCCTAAATAAATTCTTTTATACAAATTATATAGTTGAGCAGTTTGACTTTCACGCTGTTGGCACGCTGAATGATTTAGAAATCCTAGTTTGGCACACTATAATCAAAAGGTTGCCGACCCTTGCTCTAGTGTTTCTAGGTTTAGTGATTCAACTATTGGCGTTACTCTTGTCAGTTGTGAATATTCGCTAGTAATGGACCTTGCAGCTCTGAATTGTTCTAATTTTTTTAATGTTTTCTTTAGTAGATGGGACCCATACATCCTCTTCATTATTTGAGACGACTTGAAGTACCACAACTTCATTTCATACCTTGTCTAATACATGGATTTATCAACAAAAAAATTAATGTCTGCAATTTAAACACATATTTCATCAATGCGATGATTTCTACGTATTGCAGTTCCCTGTATCAACATCTAAGCAGTTCGCCTCTTCTATAAAGGCTGTGTTTCACTTTATGTGTGCGCAGTGTTAAATTTCAGTGTCTTCAAATGTTTTGGGAGATAATTTGATCAGTCCAGGTGAGAATTGTTGAAATATATTGTTTAAGGGGAGTTACATGGCTACAAGTTTGTATGCAAAGTGGACAAATAATCCATGCGTTTAATTTAAGTTGTAACAATCAATCTGAATTAACTTATCAAGCAGCACACAAAAATATTTGGCACTACCAGTTTTAGGATGAGGGGTCATTTTGTTGTATAAGCCAACTTAGGAAGAGTCATTTCGTTTTAAAATGCCAAAATTGAAAGAGTCATTTCGTTGTAAAATGAAAAATTAGGAAGAGTCACAATGATGTAAAAGGTAAACCCAGGGTGAGTCATTTCGTAGTAAAATGCCAACTGAGGATGAGTCACAACGTTGCAAAATGTCAAGTTAGGGTGAGTCATTTCGTTGCAAAATGTTAACTTAGGGTGAGTCATTTCGTTGCAAAATGTCAACTTAGGGTGAGTCATTCCGTTTTAAAATGCCAACTTAGGGTGAGTCATTTCGTTGTAAAATGTCAATTTAGGGTGAGTCATTTCGTTGCAAAATGTCAACTTAGGGTGAGTCATTCCGTTGTAAAATGCCAACTTTGGGTGAGTCATTTCGTTGCAAAATGTCAACTTAGGGTGAGTCATTTCGTTGCAAAATGTCAACTTAGGGTGATTTATTCCGTTGTAAAATGCCAACTTAGGGTGAGTCATTTCGTTGCAAAATGTCAACTTAGAGTGAGTCATTTCGTTGCAAAATGTCAACTTAGGGTGAGTCATTTCGTTGCAAAATGTCAACTTAGGGTGAGTCATTTCATTGCAAAATGTCAACTTAGGGTGATTTATTCCGTTGTAAAATGCCAACTTAGGGTGAGTCATTTCGTTGCAAAATGTCAACTTAGAGTGAGTCATTTCGTTGCAAAATGTCAACTTAGGGTGAGTCATTTCGTTGCAAAATGTCAACTTAGGGTGAGTCATTTCGTTGCAAAATGTCAACTTAGGGTGAGTCATTTCGTTGCAAAATGTCAACTTAGGGTGAGTCATTCCGTTGCAAAATGCCAACTTAGGGTGAGTCATTCCGTTGTAAAATGCCAACTTAGGGTGAGTCATTCCGTTGTAAAAAGCCAACTTTAAGGGTGAGTCATTTCGTTGTAAACTATCAACCTTTGATGAGCCAGTGCAGTCTTTAAAGCACTGTGAAATTTCAACGTTGAATGAGTCACTGGAAGCTCTAGAGAATTCTTGGCTTACCAGACAAATAGAAAGTAATCCAGACAAAGCGCAATAGAACTACCCCTCCCCACCTTTTCTCCCAAACACACACACACGGACATCCACAACACACATCCACATACATGCACACACATCCACACACATGCACACACACACACATTTGACAATACCATTTGTTTTTTTGTTTTTTTTTCTCCTTCTTTTCTTTCCATGTTAATTGCATATCTTCGAATTCTACACGAAACAGAAACCGGAAGACGGGTTACTTAGGGGTGAAAGGGACGTGAGGAAAAGTTGGCGGGATGAAGATGAGGAAGGGTAAGTTGGTAGACTTTGAAAACTTGACACACTCCCGCCCCCTACCCCCGACACACACACACAAACTAACTTTTCTTGCAGACAGACAAACTCCCCAGACATCGGACAAGACTTTCGACTGGTACAATAAGTTTACCCCATCTATTAAATACTGTGTGATTCGGCTTTCTTGATTTTTTTATAGTCACAATGGATGAATTTGTAGACCCTATGGACTTTTACCACTATTTTATTTGTATTTTACAAGATTTCCATGGCGTTTGGATCACATAGATGTTCAGCCTCGTTTTCAAATGGCGCGGGAAATAAGGATGTCTTCTTAAAACTATATCTTTAGATATTTTAATTGCATTTGTTTGAAATATTTACACTTGCATTTTACATTTTAAATGAGCTTATAAAAGAATAAGTGTTTAAACAGTTGTTTTTAATAATTTTGTGAATACACATTTTTTTTTTTAAAGGGGTTTATTTTTTATTTCTTTAAATGCTAAGAAAGCCTGTCTCTGGCTAAGTTTAATTAAGAAGAGAAGTTAGAACTATGTTTATTATATATCAAATGAAGGCCAGAAACTTGGAATAATGTATAGCAGAGCTATCATATTGCGGCCTTGAACTAACGAAAGGTCTGACAAGTAGAGAAAAGAAATAACTTATAACAAATATAAATATATTTTGTTGAAACAATTCCACACACTATCTTTAAACTAAGCCACCTGAAACTCCACAATTCTAGTTCTTATTAATGGATGCCTTTCAAACTATGTTGGTCAGTGGAACAAATGTCGCATTTGTCATATTTGTCTCCGTGTCGTCTATCTACTGAAAGAGAAAAATATAATTTAGTTTGCTTGTAAAAATTTGTTGTGAACCTGAAATTTAACTAAATAAAAGTACAGATATTAGATACTAGTGAAGATACGCACGAATTCCAGCACCCATTGTGAGCTCTAGACAAAAATAATAACCACGTTTGTTTACAAGTATCTAGGCAATAAGAAGCAGTTTGTCAATCAAGGTTCTAATACAGGATTAAGAAAATGCTTTATTATTTCCAAAAAAATATAATTCATGTTAAGTTATGTTAAACCGTTAGGCCTACACTCCGCACGTCGCATTGGGCAGCCAGGAATTTCCAGAGTTCTCTGACTGGTGCGACGCTGTCAGTCGTCAGCCCAATCTACTCCGATGGACTGCAAGTCTGTCCTGCAAGTCACTCTCCAGGTGATCACGCGGTGTGACGGTGGTGTCATTGTCTCCTCTTCCGATTCTTCGGTTCCCAACTGAAATCCACTTTAAGGTGTCTGTTTTCTGGCATCCACAGTGCAAGGTATGTCCACCCCACCCTTTTTTAATCTGGTCTGTCATAGTTGGCAGGTCATACTATTTAAGGACTTCTTCGTCTTCGATGTGATCGGAGAGGTATAAGCCCCGAAATCTTCCATTGGCACTTTTGATGAAATACACTTGATCTGTGCCTAATCATCTTAGCTGCTCTCCATGTTTCGTTATAGAAATGTAACACAAAGACTTCATCACTGAAAATCTAACCTTTTGTAAGTTTTACAGACGTTCTTTCTCGATAGATAAGTATTACGTCCACTAGGCCCAAAACTCCAGCAGGGCGACAGGAAGGGATAGAACCCACGACGTGTCGGTTGACAGTCCTGTGAACTAACCACAGGTCCAGCCGGCCTCACCGGCTTCATTCAAGTGAACTTTTAATTTGTAAGAGGATTGACATAATTTAAATATGGTTTATATGAGATAGATCGACTTATTTAAGAGTTCCTTCTATATATTGTCCCACTTCTCCCCAAAATGTCCCACTTCTCCCCAAAATGTCCCACTTCTCCCCAAAATGTCCCACTTCTCCCCAAAATGTCCCACTTCTCCCACTCTCTTGTCCCTTGTTTACCCACACTTGTCCCACTTTACCCCCAATGGCATAGATTATCTAAACTCACGAAATTAATACTTTATTATACTTATATATCAAAACAAGGTGAGTGAATCAATGCTCTAATGCATAGGTTCTCAACGGGGGCGATATCGCCCCCCTGGGGGCGGTGAGAAGCTTTAGGGGGGCGCTGACATTCCCGGGGACGATTGGGGGGCGGTGAAGGGCAAGTGGGCGGTACAAACGTACCCGATATAATTTAACACCTCAGCTATATGAATCGATTCGTTTTTGGAGGATGAAATGTGATGTAAACGCAAGTGCTGCTAAATATCTAATATCCCCCAACAGTATGCCAAAATATTATTATATTAATAAGAAATAGGAATCGCAGTGACTTTTCGATGAAGTAGGGGTCTGTATTTGGCAAATATAGGGTGCGGCCGGCTGGTCCTGTGGTTGGTTCACCGGACTGTCAACCCTGCTGACAGACCACTATCGCTCTAACATCTGCTAATATTAATGATATTTTGATCTCAGTTTAACCGATATATCTTTAATGTATTTTGCATGAGCTTAACCTAATCCTATACTATAATACGAGTTAAAATTGTATGTATATATATATATATATATATATGTCTGGAAATTTTCTTCAAAAGCGCTCTAACGATTATCTTCATGTTTTAATGCACGACTTGTTTCACCTAAAAAAAAATCTACAGCTTTTCGGCCCCACAAATAAAAATCGGAAATGGACGTTAAACAAAAATACACATTAGATTTATCGTAGATATTGATTTTGGCCGTGAAAACATGCCATTGCTCGACCCACATGTAGTGCGGCTTTCAAGAGCGGTGTTTTGTTGCGTCGCAGTTATGACGTTTCGGGAATACCCGTAGGCTTACTACAGCAGAAAGAAGTTTAATTTCTTGTTTAAAATACTGTTGCGCACCGATGATAGAAATAATTTAAAGCAAGACCAAGTGTAGTTTATGTAATGCAGGGGTGTCCAAACTACAGCCAGTGGGTAACGCGCGGGCGAACAAATGATAGTATGCGGCCCTCGCGGCTTATTTAGATTAGAACGTCTTCAATATATTTTATATTAAACTTCAATATATTTTATATTAAATTAAAAAAAAAAAGAAAAACAAATACATATTTACGAATTAATTAATAGTCAGATAATAGTTTGCCGTTTAAATAATAACAGAATTAGATGAAGTTTCACCAAACTAAAGGACTATTTTTAACTTTCTTTTATCTGACATTTTTTGAAAAAAAACACCTCTAAAACTTGTTTGTGTTTAAACAATGAATAGCTGTATATAGTGTACACTGTAGCAGATTACACTACACTGTATATAGTGTTCACTGTAGCAGTATACACTACGCTGTATATAGCATACAATGTAGCAGTATACTCTACACTGTAAATAATAAACACTGTATTAGTATCCACTTTTTTAAAAATTCAATAATTGTTTCATAAAAAATATGTAGAATTTGCTTATAAAGGCCTACCAAAGTAAGATATATTAGAATATGTTAACATTGTCAATTCGAAATCTGGTAAACTAGAAAAGATGTAAATTCAGTGTATTCGTATTTTCCTTATAACAATAGTCAGAAGTGTAATATACTGTTAGTTTTATTGAGGGGCAAGGGGGGGGGGAGAAATTAAACACATCATCTAACGTAGCCTATATATATTATGATCTTTTCGTTTGCAGTCTTTTCAATGAATAACATAATTTCACCTTTAATTATTTAGTATTTAAGTTTAATGCTCAAAATTAAAAAACCAAAAAAAAAATGTTTATCATACCATTGTTTTAATTAATCAATATTATATTTTGCCGCGATAGTTTATTATAAATAGTAACACAAATGAAGGATATTAGATAATGTTAACACCAAACTATATTTTTTTACTTTTTTGTCAAACAATGTTTGGAATAATACATTGAAAACATTGAAAATCTCTATATATAAAAAGATCGTGTTTGTGTCCCCACGGATCCCTATTGTGTCACTGACTTATTTAGGCCTAGTCCTATATACTGTCTAATAGCTTTTTACATCTGACATGTGCCTTCTCTAGCTAAGTTGTTAACGTAGAGGACTGCTGTGCGTGCGAGCGGGCTCGATTCTCCAGTTAGACTATGCCTATTTTTTTTACCCGATTTACATTTATTCGTAGACCTTTTTAATGCCTATCAAACATATTTGCCGGCCGTAACTCATTGTTAGCTTGAATGGGTTGAGGGAGGGAGTTGAAAAAATTGACATAATGTTATAGGAAAGTTTGACAGTTGTTAAAGTTAATTAATTAATTAATTAATTGGTCATTTATATAGCGCCTCACTCCATGCTAATAAAAGCATGCTCAGCGCGCTCACAAAATCGAAACGACAATAACACTCTAAAATAGTTTTAAACAAGGTTTCGGCCGATGGAGGCACGAAACGACAATAACATTTTAAAATAGTTTCAAACAAGTTTTTTTGCTGATGGATGCGTATTTGATCAATTTAGTTGAAAAGAAAAGTCTTCAAATTCTTCTTGAATGCCTTTTTTGACACAGAGTTTTTCAGTGTCTCAGGTAAGCCGTTCCACAGTGAAGGCGCCACAGATTCAAACGAGCGTACACCAAATCACCAATAGGGGAAGGGGTAGAAGAACTAAAAATTGTAACGTAATTCACGATATTTTAAATTTAAACTTTTCATTTTCAGTCTTTTAAATAATAATAATAATATTTGTATAGCGCTGCCAACAAACATAAAGTAAGCTCAGTGCGCGTTTAACATACAACTAAGAATACGGATATTACACTAGGCCAGGTGACAGAGCTAAATTGATGATTAAAAAAAAGACAAAACAAATAAATGTAGCATTAACCGACCCAACCCATAAATAAGACAGTAAGTTTCTAAAGCATGATAAATGTTATCGAAGGTAAATATTGAAATAATGAGTTTTTAAGTTCTTTTTGAAAGTAACAGTAGAGCTTGTTCGCCTCAGTTGAATGGGAAGTTGATTCCACACCTTCGGACCGGATACTGAGAAGGCTCTAAGGCCAACGGTCGTCAGGGAGAAATGGGGCTCTTCCAGAAGCGATGAGTTTGCAGAACGAAGTGTTCTTTGCGGGACATAAGGTCTGATTAGTGCCTTGAGATAGGACGGAAACTCGTTATTAAAAATGCACTGATGGCAAAGTAGCGCCACTTTATACTCAATTCTGACTTTCACGGGGAGCCAGTGGAGCGAGCGTAGAAGGGCAGTTCCCGAGTCTCTTTTAGACTTGTACATAAACAAACGCGCAGTACTTTTATGTATTCGTTGTAGCCTGGCGATTTAATGACATAAATGACATATATTTCTGTTGGATTTAAAACTGACAACTCTAGCCTACATGTTTTTGTTTTTTTTGTTTAAAATGAGATTAAGCTGTTGTTTCTTTTCTTTTTTTTTTTTTTTTTTTTCTTTTTTTTTGGGGGGGGGGGGGGGGGGGTGGGGGGTTATCGGGCAAAATCTAGATAAATAGACTGCACAAATAAAATCTGCTTCAACTGTTAGAATTTAAAGCCCATGTTATTCATAGTAGAAGAAGGAAAAAAGACAAATAGGCCTACAATTTATTGGTCTGGTAAAGAAGTATTTTTAAAATTTATGCACTGTTGTTTTACATACACATGATGTTAAGGTACAAGCGCCTGCTCTTTATTACCGATCGAATGATCGGTCACCTGGTACTACGACTATTATAAGTGGTATAGATAAGTAGTAATCATACAAACTGGGTAGTTATTGTAATGTTTGAAAATATACATATAAATTCTTTAGTCATATAATATTTATATAATTTTCAAATACTTTTTACAGTTTGATCATTTTAAAGTTATAAATTGTAAGCCATTTATTTTTTATAAAAGAAAAATAAAAGAAATATTAGCTCAAATAAAACGGGTTTATTATCTCCCTTTAACAAAAACATGTTTCCACATTTGATTCAATAATGATGCCGAACAAGTTCTGTTTTGTAATATAACAAGTATTACTGAATATTAGACCTAAGGCTTTTGGAACCAAAATTGAAACAAAAATAGAAAAATTGCTAGCAACACACAAGGCAAACGATTCGCATTGATTTATTTAAACCTTTTGTTGAGGCAAATTTTTGATCTATTAATTCTTACAATATGTTTCCTTTTCAGTTTTTTTAAAGATAATTATTCACACAAAAAGTCTAGTCCGCCTAAAAAAATTGCGGAAACTATAGTCAGATGGGCCGAAGGGGGGGGGGGGAAGTGGGAGCGGAAAAAATTGTAAAAGGGGGCGGTGAGCCGAAAAAGGTTGAGAACCTCTGCTCTAATGGATGCTTTATTTGTTAAAACTTGTTTGGTTCAGCACATACAATATATAACAAGAAAACCATAACAACAACTTTTTTTATTACTATACTCTCTTTCTTTGTTAACTAAGTTTACCATTTCCACTTCACTACAAAACTAAAAGTTCGAATCGGTAATGTCGGCAAATACATATCTAATTAAAACGATTGGGCATTTTTTTTTAATGCATGAAGCCACGATTGTCGCTTCGCTTTAGCGCATCCTTTTTTTTTTATAGTTATAGCTTTGGCTCGCAAAAACCATAAAAAGATAACTCGCTTTGTTTCGGCTACATCGTATCGTTTTCATTCGTACTTTTTCGTAACAACGAACAAATCCGAAAAAATTATTACTTCCGTCAAAGGCAGCCATGTTTATTTTCGTAAAATATGTTATTCGATTCGCTAATTGGTGGAAGGTATTCGTGACTATTCAAAAGGCTAAGATGCTGAAAATTTGATAGAATGTATTGTTAGTCGGGACAAGTCTCCTGGCCAAGTTTCGGCTCGATTGGTCGACGGGAAGTGGTCTTAAAAATGGATGCAAAGTTTTGCTATCAAGCAGACAGACAGACGGTACGAATTAATAGAAAGGGAGTAAAAAAGATATTGAAATTAACGTAGTAAAGATTTTTAATGTCCCACTTCTCCCCGCTCTCCCTTCTTCATCAGAGTTGGGTAGACCTAGAGACATCATTCATACCCTGGAACAAACACCCTAGCCGTCACCAGGATTCGAACCCAGGACCTTCGGCAACGTGCCCCCCCCCCCCCAAAAAAAAAAAAGAAACAACAACAAAAAAAACAACAAAAAAACTATGAGTTTTAGAAAACGCATACATACACGTGCATACAGGCAGACACACGTGGTCACATAGACATATAAAATTGCATATACAGGCACACATGCACATTCAGTCTGAATAGCTAGTTGCAATCTTAAGATCTTCAAAAAGACGGAAAAAAATAAATACATATAGTTGCGACGTCTGGAGAATATTCCATTCCCTCACCCTCCCCAAAAAACATCCCCTCTCCTCCCTAGCTAGCGTATCTCCCCACCCTCCCAAACATCCCCTCCCCTCCCTAGCTAGTCTACTTCCCCACCCTCACCCCGCCCTTGTCGGCGACAAAAATATAAGAAAAAAAAAATGAAAAAAAAATTGAGCATGAGTCACCCTTTGCGTTAACTGACATCAAATCAATAAATGGGTGCAGGGGGGTAGAGGCGGGGCAGGGAGGGTGGAGGGGAGGTAGAGGCGGGGCAGGGAGGGTAAAGGGGTAGAGGTGGGGCATGGAGGGTGGGGAGGGGCGCCTTAGCAGGTTACCCCCTCTCCCCTCCTACAATCAAGAATGACAGAGGAGGCACATTCCAGCACGGGATGCAAACGTCTCTCTGTGTGTGTGTGTAAGTGCGTCTGTGCGTATAGGTGTGTCCGTTTGAGGTTTGAGAGAGAGTGAGAGAGAGTGAGAGGTGATTGGGAGAAGATGGAGATGTTGTGCAAAATAATTGTAAAAATAAACTCATTAACCTTAAGCGAGCAACGCAAGCGAGACAACTCTTATGAATATGCATTTATTAAATATAAAGAGAACTCTTGATGAACGAAAATCAACAATAAGAGCACATCTCATTGACACTTGTTTTAAACCTTTACATTGGTTTGCTGCTCAAATATAATATCTTATTTTATTATTAATTTTTATCTTATATATTACAGACGCTCGTTCTATATAGCTGATTTTTGCGCCCTACGCTTATCTGTTTCAAGTCTAGTCTTGCATTTTTATTAGTGTTTTAAATTACTTTTTTCCCTGGTTATATCAGGCAACCCATTCCATGCCCCCATGCCACTAGGAAAGAAAAAGTACTTATATACATTTGTTCTCGCATAAAGGAAATAGGTTTTCGATCTTATGTTTATCTCATCACTGTAACAGATTGAAAGTACTCCCTGACAGTGCTCTCTGTTAACTTCTAAATGTTCCTTTCTTAATTATATAATCTCATTTGAATTGTTCCTGCAGAGTCTATATAATATGCAGCTTAGAAATACAACACTATAACAATCTGATAAACATAGCGATAGACACACTTTTCTTGTCCCTTATGCAAGACCTAATGCATAGGCAGGGGCGAAGCCATAGGGGGGGGGGGGTTGAGGGGGGCTAAGCCCCCCCCTGGAATTAAAAAAAATATATTTTTTTCAACAGCTTTTTGTAAAATAAGTATTAAAATCGCAAAAAAAAAATTGGAAACTATTTGTCACGTAAAAGTTTAGCCCCCCCCCCCCCGGAAAAAAATTCTGGCTTCGCCCCTGTGCATAGGTACTATTTTTTCCCAAGTGGCATCTGGGCATGGAATGGGTTACCTGAGGGGTCGTCCATTAATTATGTCAACAAAATAGGAGGGGGGGTCTGAACAAGTTTGACAATTCAAACCAGGAAAACCAGTCGCAAGACTAGACTCAGACCACGGATGAGCGTAGGACGCAATAACCTTCTTTATAGAAGGAGCGTCTGCAATATAATAAGATAAGATAAGGAGGAAAAAAAACAGTTATATAGAGTGGATTTTGTGTGTGCTGGCTACACAATCTATTGGTGCTCCAAATGTTTGGAAAAGTGGTAAACAATTTGATACTGCGTCGCAGAAATCTTAAGGGCGTGTAAAGTAAGATTGATTTCCCTTTATGTGACGTAATTCTGACACAATTTATACCCATCCCTCCCTCCCTCACCTCCATCAAATCTCTGCTGTAAGATGTCTATACTTCTCGTTCGGCTGAACCCAAATCTGCTGATCGGGATGAACTGATTCATTAGCAACGATTCATGGAGTAGTTCAAGTGGAGGTTATCAAGTACTAGCCTGCAATTGGAGTTACACTTTCTTTTAAACAATATAATGTTACATGTATATAATTATAATATAATATGGAAACACGGTTTAACATGACACTATCATAGAGCCATGTCTAGGGTAGAGAAAGTAAAATATCACGTTTTAACTTCATTTATAAAATAAGTAAAGTCCCCATCGGACCCAATATATCATAAGGCCGGTGAAGCAGCGTTCTCGTTTAAGTGGTCACGGCATACTAGGGGATCTGTGGCCAGCACAAGGTCCAGACGCCTTTACTTTACCCAAACCAATGGGAGGTACCATCAGAGCTAAAGAGACTCAGGGACCTTCTCGAGTCCAGGAAAAAAATAATCCTAGCCTTCACTAGGATTCAAACCCAGGAACGTTCGGATAGCCATTCGAACGCGCTGCCAGATCGACCACCGTGCCCCCTAACTAATATAATAGTGCCCCCTAACTAATATAATAGTGCCCCCTAACTAATATAATAGTGCCCCCTAACTAATATAATAGTGCCCCCTAACTAATATAATAGTGCCCCCTAACTAATATAATAGTGCCCCTAACTAATATAATAGTGCCCCCTAACTAATATAATAGTGCCCCCTAACTAATATAATAGTGCCCCCTAACTAATATAATAGTGCCCCTAACTAATTTAATAGTGCCCCCCAACTAATATAATAGTGTCCCCTAACTAATATAATAGTGCCCCCTTACTAATATAATAGTGTCCCCTAACTAATATAATAGTGCCCCCTTACTAATATAATAGTGTCCCCTTATATAATAGTGCCCCCCAACTAATATAATAGTGCCCCCTAACTAATATAATAGTGCCCCCCAACTAATATAATAGTGCCCACTAACTAATATAATAGTGCCCCCTAACTAATATAATAGTGCCCCCTAACTAATATAATAGTGCCCCCCAACTAATATAATAGTGCCCCCTAACTAATATAATAGTGCCCCTAACTAATATAATAGTGCCCCCCAACTAATATAATAGTGTCCCCTAACTAATATAATAGTGCCCCCTAACTAATATAATAGTGCCCCCTAACTAATATAATAGTGCCCCCTAACTAATATAATAGTGCCCCTAACTAATTTAATAGTGCCCCCCAACTAATATAATAGTGTCCCCTAACTAATATAATAGTGCCCCCTTACTAATATAATAGTGTCACCTAACTAATATAATAGTGCCCCCTTACTAATATAATAGTGTCCCCTTATATAATAGTGCCCCCCCCCCCAACTAATATAATAGTGCACTAGAAAATGTCTTATGTATTTATGTATGCATTCAGTATAACGGACAACGGAAAAAGCTGAACTAGAGATGTGTCTACATGTGAAACAGAATTCTTCTTTTGATATTTAATAC
Organism: Anisus vortex; assembly: GCA_949126835.1. NCBI lineage: Eukaryota > Metazoa > Mollusca > Gastropoda > Planorbidae > Anisus > Anisus vortex. Next base: position 10,513,479 of record OX421492.1, on the reverse strand, counting down.
ATTAAGGATGACAAAATAAGATTACCTTAAGCTCAATGGTTCATCGTTGAAAATTTTAAAATTAAAAAAAAAATGTTTTCTACGAATCTTCAAGATCATGCATGGGTCTAAAGGAAACATAGTGATAAATGATAACTGTCGAAATTTCAACTTTGTGCGATGATTAGTTATAGAGGAGTAGCAAAATAACTGAAGGAAAATGAGAAAAAATACAATAATGAGACAAACCGGAAAAAGAAAGAAAACTGTGTACTGAAATGAACTAAACATGCATGTTTGATTGTGTAATATAGCTCAAATCTTGTGTAATAAATGTAGTTTATTTTTTAAATAATAGTTACACTTTCTCAATATGTACAAATCTCAAATACGATAAAAATATTATTTTTTTTACGCAAAATTAGACAGGTGCCTATCCTTGTTTTAAAACTCTTTTTTTTTTCCCTTCTTATCTAGCAAGATTTAGAAACTAAGACACCAGGAAAATAAAAATATAAAAGCGAAAAACAAACATTCTTCTGAAACAAGTAGAAACTAACCAGGTGAATAACTCACTATGTACTTATTGCTTACAACATGTGAATGTGAAACAAGTAGAAACTAACCAGGTGAATAACTCACTATGTACTTATTGCTTACAACATGTGAATGCTCCCAGACATGGAATGCAAGAAATGGGAAATAATGATAAGATAAATAGTCGTCCATAAATGACGTCACGGATTTCGGGTAATTTTAAACCCCCTCCCACCAATAGTATTAAGTTGTCGAAACAAGTCAGAACAGCCTTCCACTATGACATTACAATGCTCCCAAAAGCAAACACACACCATATGTCCACTTTCAAAATGAGCATCTTTCGATTTATCATTGTCATATAATTATTACAGTAAACAATATAAACTACTGCAATTAATTAAGTAAAACTTTTAAAAAATTGATATTTCATTTACAGGTGCTAATATTTATTTAGATAATGTCACACTGATTAAACACCCCTTTGCCCTCGCCATAAATGTTTGACCACCCCTACCCTCCTGCAAGTGACGTCATTTATTAACGGCCCCTAGTACGTTCAGCAATTGTACTTGCAACTTCAAGTTTTTAAAACCAAATTGTGACTTGTTATCTAATATTTTGCTCGCAACACACAGCACACAAAAATAATATTAGGCCCCTATATGTAATATGTATTCATTTAATATTATGCCGCTTCATAGAAGAGATCAGATTAAAACCGGGAGATAAGCAAGTTAAAGCTGAGTAAACGAGTGCATGTTTAATCAAGTGATACTTTGGCGGTGAGGAGAGAGAGAGAGAGAGAGAGCGCGAAAGAGAAAGAGAGCGAGAGAGTGAGAGATTTATAGATATTACATCAAACTAGCGTTGATATATATCTATTCTTCTTTGACCCATTCAACGTATTTAGAGCGGAAACATTCACATCTATGCTTCATTCACAATTTTCCTTTTTTTCTTATGTTTAAAATATTAACGAAAACATTTTGTAAGCTGTTAAGGGGAAGTAAGAGTGTCTTCATCTTTTTGTCAAGACGCAACATAAAATTTGAATTACGTCCCCTGGATTTTGTTTTCTTCATTGAGATTAACTTGATATCAATTTAAACTTGTCTATATTTAATGCTATTTATTTTTAAATATACACAAATAACGTTTCATTCAAATAGGTTAGGCAAATACTTTTTTTTTTCAATATGTAGATATCTTAATTTGAATATGTGTAAACTCGTTTAACGTATCCGCGGTAACTAGAAAGAGAGGCCGGCTGGTCCTTCGATTAATTTACCGGACTGTCAACCAACCCTTCGGGGTTTCTATCCATGCCGCCGACCCCCTTCATGAGAATTGGGCATAGTGGACGTAAAAATCTTCTATCTAGAAGGACCGTCTGTAAACTTATAAGATAAGCAATCTTGTCACCGAGACATTTATAAATAGATGTAGTTTTTTTTTTTAAATTCAGTAAATAGTCTGCTGTGTGTGTGTGTGTGTGTGTGTGTGTGAGAGAGAGAGAGAGAGAGAGAGAGAGACAGAGAGAGAGATAAAATGTATGTTCAAACTTTTCCTGGCAACCACGAAATAAGATCGTGGCAGTAACAAACAAATTCTACTATTACACATCGTGTAGGTAGATCTACTAAATCACACATCGTGTAGGTAGATATACTAAATCATACATCGGGTAGGTAGATCTACTAAATCATACATCGTGTAGGTAGATCTACTAAATCATACATTGTGTAGGTAGATCTACTAAATCATACATCGTGTGGGTAGATCTACTAAATCATACATCGTGTAGGTAGTTTCTACTAGATCATACATCGTGTAGGTAGTTTCTACAAAATCATACATCGTGTAGGTAGATCTACTAAATCATACATCGTGTAGGTAGATCTACTAAATCATACATTGTGTAGGTAGATCTACTAAATCATGCATCGTGTGGGTAGATCTACTAAATCATACATCGTGTAGGTAGTTTCTACTAGATCATACATCGTGAAGGTAGTTTCTACTAAATCATACATCGTGTAGGTAGATCTACTAAATCATACATCGTGTAGGTAGATCTACTAAATCATACATCGTGTAGGTAGATCTACTAAATCATACATCGTGTAGGTAGATCTACTAAATCATACATCGTGTTTCAAAGTTTACAATAAAAATATCAAAAAACGTATAATGTAGTCCTAATGTAGTCCTAATGTAGTCCTAATGTATTTGAAGTTCAAAACACAAAACTCGCCATTCAAAATATATTTGCAAACAATTTTCTTATAATGCAGTGACGCCTCTAGCATGCTACCGGACTATTACAAATGCTTTTAAAATTATCATATTTTTCGTTTCTGTTTCTTCTTTTCTGAAATGATACATTAATGGTTTATTCTTATTGAACAGAGTTAGGTAAACCGTATTTCAAAGAGCGTCACCAATAAAAATTTTTAGCACTCCTGTTGAAATATAAAATGTATGAAAAGACCGCCATTCATTTTTTTGATTAGAATGAACAGTTGTGTCAATTTTAACAGTAAGATTCGATAAAAAAAAATACAGGCTTGTCAATGATGACTTTATGACTTAGCTGAAGGGTTCCTATGATAACTTGACGCTACACTACAATATTGTTGATTGCAATTTGATTTTGGTTTGCACAAAAATACTGCAGTTTTTTTTGTCTTCAGCTGATTTTGCGACATGGTGAGAAAGTCTGTATGGTGATAAGGTCATTACTTAGACGAAAAGAACTTTCTTTCATCTTTCTCTTGGACCCATTGAACAGATATCGTAATGATCCTATTGAAATATCACGTACAAGTAATATTAATTATAAAAATAAAATAAAAATAATTGTGCAATTTAGTTATAATATCCTATGAGAAATTTCCCTTTATAATATTCAAGTATCTTCGGATAGTAACAGAAGTTGTCACGATGGCCCAATAATAATAGCAGCCTACTAACTGTAATGTTTAAAAAAAATAGTTTAGTTTCGTAATTTATTATAACCTCGTCTTCAAACCCACAGACAAACTTTGGGATCAATAAAGACGTTTCTAAAGTTTCTGTCAGTTTTAGAAAAGGTGTGTTGACTCTTTTTTTTTTCTCTTTTACCTGTGGCGGGCATTTCAGTGGCGGATATTTGAACACCTTACACTTATTCTTGTTTGTTTTGTGGTTTCATGCCCATGACGTTATTCTCAAAGATTTTTTCTTTCTTCTTTAATCGCGTGTGTACGTCTGCTAGGAGTTTATGTGAGGGAGGGGGGGGGGGGAGGGTATGTTACGGTCTACTGAATAGAATTTCTTTCTGTCATGGGATGTGTTATTAAATATATTAACTTTAGAAATATTTTTTTCTTTTTTTTTTTAAAGAAGTGTTAATCGGAATGGGTGTGTAGTGTTCTGTTCTTCTTATCCCAATAGCATAATATATCTAGCAGTGTGCAATATGAATCTATTTCCATAATGTATTGAAATATCTGGATCGGCACTAAGGTTTTATGTCTTTATTTACTGTAGCATGGTTTTGTTTTAATGAAGGTTTTATTTCTTTAAAATGTGTTTAATGTGATAAGTCTGCTGTATGTTCATCATAGGCTATTGATCTATCTACATGCCATTGCAGTAAGTAGGCGTATATTAACATAGAGCCACAGTTAACCCATATACATAACATTAAATAATATTTAATAATATACGAATTATCAGTCTGTAGTTTTATTAGTTTATACTATTTGTTGACGCGGTGGTCTGGTACCAACGTCCTGTATTTCCATCTGGAATGTCACGGATCTAAAAAATATAGGGAGATAAACAAAATAATGATGTAAAATTGTTCCGTTTCTTAAAATAAATAATTTTTATTTATATATTTATATAGATGGAGCGTCTGTAACATATTCGATAAAAACAAACACAAACCATTATAGCCTATAAATAGTAATTGTCAGAAGTATAACTTGGTGCAAATGTTCAACAAATTGTCCAATAAATCGGGCAAAATCTAGATAAATAGACTGCACAAATAAAATCTGCTTCAACTGTTAGAATTTAAAGCCCATGTTATTCATAGTAGAAGAAGGAAAAAAGACAAATAGGCCTACAATTTATTGGTCTGGTAAAGAAGTATTTTTAAAATTTATGCACTGTTGTTTTACATACACATGATGTTAAGGTACAAGCGCCTGCTCTTTATTACCGATCGAATGATCGGTCACCTGGTACTACGACTATTATAAGTGGTATAGATAAGTAGTAATCATACAAACTGGGTAGTTATTGTAATGTTTGAAAATATACATATAAATTCTTTAGTCATATAATATTTATATAATTTTCAAATACTTTTTACAGTTTGATCATTTTAAAGTTATAAATTGTAAGCCATTTATTTTTTATAAAAGAAAAATAAAAGAAATATTAGCTCAAATAAAACGGGTTTATTATCTCCCTTTAACAAAAACATGTTTCCACATTTGATTCAATAATGATGCCGAACAAGTTCTGTTTTGTAATATAACAAGTATTACTGAATATTAGACCTAAGGCTTTTGGAACCAAAATTGAAACAAAAATAGAAAAATTGCTAGCAACACACAAGGCAAACGATTCGCATTGATTTATTTAAACCTTTTGTTGAGGCAAATTTTTGATCTATTAATTCTTACAATATGTTTCCTTTTCAGTTTTTTTAAAGATAATTATTCACACAAAAAGTCTAGTCCGCCTAAAAAAATTGCGGAAACTATAGTCAGATGGGCCGAAGGGGGGGGGGGGAAGTGGGAGCGGAAAAAATTGTAAAAGGGGGCGGTGAGCCGAAAAAGGTTGAGAACCTCTGCTCTAATGGATGCTTTATTTGTTAAAACTTGTTTGGTTCAGCACATACAATATATAACAAGAAAACCATAACAACAACTTTTTTTATTACTATACTCTCTTTCTTTGTTAACTAAGTTTACCATTTCCACTTCACTACAAAACTAAAAGTTCGAATCGGTAATGTCGGCAAATACATATCTAATTAAAACGATTGGGCATTTTTTTTTAATGCATGAAGCCACGATTGTCGCTTCGCTTTAGCGCATCCTTTTTTTTTTATAGTTATAGCTTTGGCTCGCAAAAACCATAAAAAGATAACTCGCTTTGTTTCGGCTACATCGTATCGTTTTCATTCGTACTTTTTCGTAACAACGAACAAATCCGAAAAAATTATTACTTCCGTCAAAGGCAGCCATGTTTATTTTCGTAAAATATGTTATTCGATTCGCTAATTGGTGGAAGGTATTCGTGACTATTCAAAAGGCTAAGATGCTGAAAATTTGATAGAATGTATTGTTAGTCGGGACAAGTCTCCTGGCCAAGTTTCGGCTCGATTGGTCGACGGGAAGTGGTCTTAAAAATGGATGCAAAGTTTTGCTATCAAGCAGACAGACAGACGGTACGAATTAATAGAAAGGGAGTAAAAAAGATATTGAAATTAACGTAGTAAAGATTTTTAATGTCCCACTTCTCCCCGCTCTCCCTTCTTCATCAGAGTTGGGTAGACCTAGAGACATCATTCATACCCTGGAACAAACACCCTAGCCGTCACCAGGATTCGAACCCAGGACCTTCGGCAACGTGCCCCCCCCCCCCCAAAAAAAAAAAAGAAACAACAACAAAAAAAACAACAAAAAAACTATGAGTTTTAGAAAACGCATACATACACGTGCATACAGGCAGACACACGTGGTCACATAGACATATAAAATTGCATATACAGGCACACATGCACATTCAGTCTGAATAGCTAGTTGCAATCTTAAGATCTTCAAAAAGACGGAAAAAAATAAATACATATAGTTGCGACGTCTGGAGAATATTCCATTCCCTCACCCTCCCCAAAAAACATCCCCTCTCCTCCCTAGCTAGCGTATCTCCCCACCCTCCCAAACATCCCCTCCCCTCCCTAGCTAGTCTACTTCCCCACCCTCACCCCGCCCTTGTCGGCGACAAAAATATAAGAAAAAAAAAATGAAAAAAAAATTGAGCATGAGTCACCCTTTGCGTTAACTGACATCAAATCAATAAATGGGTGCAGGGGGGTAGAGGCGGGGCAGGGAGGGTGGAGGGGAGGTAGAGGCGGGGCAGGGAGGGTAAAGGGGTAGAGGTGGGGCATGGAGGGTGGGGAGGGGCGCCTTAGCAGGTTACCCCCTCTCCCCTCCTACAATCAAGAATGACAGAGGAGGCACATTCCAGCACGGGATGCAAACGTCTCTCTGTGTGTGTGTGTAAGTGCGTCTGTGCGTATAGGTGTGTCCGTTTGAGGTTTGAGAGAGAGTGAGAGAGAGTGAGAGGTGATTGGGAGAAGATGGAGATGTTGTGCAAAATAATTGTAAAAATAAACTCATTAACCTTAAGCGAGCAACGCAAGCGAGACAACTCTTATGAATATGCATTTATTAAATATAAAGAGAACTCTTGATGAACGAAAATCAACAATAAGAGCACATCTCATTGACACTTGTTTTAAACCTTTACATTGGTTTGCTGCTCAAATATAATATCTTATTTTATTATTAATTTTTATCTTATATATTACAGACGCTCGTTCTATATAGCTGATTTTTGCGCCCTACGCTTATCTGTTTCAAGTCTAGTCTTGCATTTTTATTAGTGTTTTAAATTACTTTTTTCCCTGGTTATATCAGGCAACCCATTCCATGCCCCCATGCCACTAGGAAAGAAAAAGTACTTATATACATTTGTTCTCGCATAAAGGAAATAGGTTTTCGATCTTATGTTTATCTCATCACTGTAACAGATTGAAAGTACTCCCTGACAGTGCTCTCTGTTAACTTCTAAATGTTCCTTTCTTAATTATATAATCTCATTTGAATTGTTCCTGCAGAGTCTATATAATATGCAGCTTAGAAATACAACACTATAACAATCTGATAAACATAGCGATAGACACACTTTTCTTGTCCCTTATGCAAGACCTAATGCATAGGCAGGGGCGAAGCCATAGGGGGGGGGGGGTTGAGGGGGGCTAAGCCCCCCCCTGGAATTAAAAAAAATATATTTTTTTCAACAGCTTTTTGTAAAATAAGTATTAAAATCGCAAAAAAAAAATTGGAAACTATTTGTCACGTAAAAGTTTAGCCCCCCCCCCCCCGGAAAAAAATTCTGGCTTCGCCCCTGTGCATAGGTACTATTTTTTCCCAAGTGGCATCTGGGCATGGAATGGGTTACCTGAGGGGTCGTCCATTAATTATGTCAACAAAATAGGAGGGGGGGTCTGAACAAGTTTGACAATTCAAACCAGGAAAACCAGTCGCAAGACTAGACTCAGACCACGGATGAGCGTAGGACGCAATAACCTTCTTTATAGAAGGAGCGTCTGCAATATAATAAGATAAGATAAGGAGGAAAAAAAACAGTTATATAGAGTGGATTTTGTGTGTGCTGGCTACACAATCTATTGGTGCTCCAAATGTTTGGAAAAGTGGTAAACAATTTGATACTGCGTCGCAGAAATCTTAAGGGCGTGTAAAGTAAGATTGATTTCCCTTTATGTGACGTAATTCTGACACAATTTATACCCATCCCTCCCTCCCTCACCTCCATCAAATCTCTGCTGTAAGATGTCTATACTTCTCGTTCGGCTGAACCCAAATCTGCTGATCGGGATGAACTGATTCATTAGCAACGATTCATGGAGTAGTTCAAGTGGAGGTTATCAAGTACTAGCCTGCAATTGGAGTTACACTTTCTTTTAAACAATATAATGTTACATGTATATAATTATAATATAATATGGAAACACGGTTTAACATGACACTATCATAGAGCCATGTCTAGGGTAGAGAAAGTAAAATATCACGTTTTAACTTCATTTATAAAATAAGTAAAGTCCCCATCGGACCCAATATATCATAAGGCCGGTGAAGCAGCGTTCTCGTTTAAGTGGTCACGGCATACTAGGGGATCTGTGGCCAGCACAAGGTCCAGACGCCTTTACTTTACCCAAACCAATGGGAGGTACCATCAGAGCTAAAGAGACTCAGGGACCTTCTCGAGTCCAGGAAAAAAATAATCCTAGCCTTCACTAGGATTCAAACCCAGGAACGTTCGGATAGCCATTCGAACGCGCTGCCAGATCGACCACCGTGCCCCCTAACTAATATAATAGTGCCCCCTAACTAATATAATAGTGCCCCCTAACTAATATAATAGTGCCCCCTAACTAATATAATAGTGCCCCCTAACTAATATAATAGTGCCCCCTAACTAATATAATAGTGCCCCTAACTAATATAATAGTGCCCCCTAACTAATATAATAGTGCCCCCTAACTAATATAATAGTGCCCCCTAACTAATATAATAGTGCCCCTAACTAATTTAATAGTGCCCCCCAACTAATATAATAGTGTCCCCTAACTAATATAATAGTGCCCCCTTACTAATATAATAGTGTCCCCTAACTAATATAATAGTGCCCCCTTACTAATATAATAGTGTCCCCTTATATAATAGTGCCCCCCAACTAATATAATAGTGCCCCCTAACTAATATAATAGTGCCCCCCAACTAATATAATAGTGCCCACTAACTAATATAATAGTGCCCCCTAACTAATATAATAGTGCCCCCTAACTAATATAATAGTGCCCCCCAACTAATATAATAGTGCCCCCTAACTAATATAATAGTGCCCCTAACTAATATAATAGTGCCCCCCAACTAATATAATAGTGTCCCCTAACTAATATAATAGTGCCCCCTAACTAATATAATAGTGCCCCCTAACTAATATAATAGTGCCCCCTAACTAATATAATAGTGCCCCTAACTAATTTAATAGTGCCCCCCAACTAATATAATAGTGTCCCCTAACTAATATAATAGTGCCCCCTTACTAATATAATAGTGTCACCTAACTAATATAATAGTGCCCCCTTACTAATATAATAGTGTCCCCTTATATAATAGTGCCCCCCCCCCCAACTAATATAATAGTGCACTAGAAAATGTCTTATGTATTTATGTATGCATTCAGTATAACGGACAACGGAAAAAGCTGAACTAGAGATGTGTCTACATGTGAAACAGAATTCTTCTTTTGATATTTAATACATTAAGGATGACAAAATAAGATTACCTTAAGCTCAATGGTTCATCGTTGAAAATTTTAAAATTAAAAAAAAAATGTTTTCTACGAATCTTCAAGATCATGCATGGGTCTAAAGGAAACATAGTGATAAATGATAACTGTCGAAATTTCAACTTTGTGCGATGATTAGTTATAGAGGAGTAGCAAAATAACTGAAGGAAAATGAGAAAAAATACAATAATGAGACAAACCGGAAAAAGAAAGAAAACTGTGTACTGAAATGAACTAAACATGCATGTTTGATTGTGTAATATAGCTCAAATCTTGTGTAATAAATGTAGTTTATTTTTTAAATAATAGTTACACTTTCTCAATATGTACAAATCTCAAATACGATAAAAATATTATTTTTTTTACGCAAAATTAGACAGGTGCCTATCCTTGTTTTAAAACTCTTTTTTTTTTCCCTTCTTATCTAGCAAGATTTAGAAACTAAGACACCAGGAAAATAAAAATATAAAAGCGAAAAACAAACATTCTTCTGAAACAAGTAGAAACTAACCAGGTGAATAACTCACTATGTACTTATTGCTTACAACATGTGAATGTGAAACAAGTAGAAACTAACCAGGTGAATAACTCACTATGTACTTATTGCTTACAACATGTGAATGCTCCCAGACATGGAATGCAAGAAATGGGAAATAATGATAAGATAAATAGTCGTCCATAAATGACGTCACGGATTTCGGGTAATTTTAAACCCCCTCCCACCAATAGTATTAAGTTGTCGAAACAAGTCAGAACAGCCTTCCACTATGACATTACAATGCTCCCAAAAGCAAACACACACCATATGTCCACTTTCAAAATGAGCATCTTTCGATTTATCATTGTCATATAATTATTACAGTAAACAATATAAACTACTGCAATTAATTAAGTAAAACTTTTAAAAAATTGATATTTCATTTACAGGTGCTAATATTTATTTAGATAATGTCACACTGATTAAACACCCCTTTGCCCTCGCCATAAATGTTTGACCACCCCTACCCTCCTGCAAGTGACGTCATTTATTAACGGCCCCTAGTACGTTCAGCAATTGTACTTGCAACTTCAAGTTTTTAAAACCAAATTGTGACTTGTTATCTAATATTTTGCTCGCAACACACAGCACACAAAAATAATATTAGGCCCCTATATGTAATATGTATTCATTTAATATTATGCCGCTTCATAGAAGAGATCAGATTAAAACCGGGAGATAAGCAAGTTAAAGCTGAGTAAACGAGTGCATGTTTAATCAAGTGATACTTTGGCGGTGAGGAGAGAGAGAGAGAGAGAGAGCGCGAAAGAGAAAGAGAGCGAGAGAGTGAGAGATTTATAGATATTACATCAAACTAGCGTTGATATATATCTATTCTTCTTTGACCCATTCAACGTATTTAGAGCGGAAACATTCACATCTATGCTTCATTCACAATTTTCCTTTTTTTCTTATGTTTAAAATATTAACGAAAACATTTTGTAAGCTGTTAAGGGGAAGTAAGAGTGTCTTCATCTTTTTGTCAAGACGCAACATAAAATTTGAATTACGTCCCCTGGATTTTGTTTTCTTCATTGAGATTAACTTGATATCAATTTAAACTTGTCTATATTTAATGCTATTTATTTTTAAATATACACAAATAACGTTTCATTCAAATAGGTTAGGCAAATACTTTTTTTTTTCAATATGTAGATATCTTAATTTGAATATGTGTAAACTCGTTTAACGTATCCGCGGTAACTAGAAAGAGAGGCCGGCTGGTCCTTCGATTAATTTACCGGACTGTCAACCAACCCTTCGGGGTTTCTATCCATGCCGCCGACCCCCTTCATGAGAATTGGGCATAGTGGACGTAAAAATCTTCTATCTAGAAGGACCGTCTGTAAACTTATAAGATAAGCAATCTTGTCACCGAGACATTTATAAATAGATGTAGTTTTTTTTTTTAAATTCAGTAAATAGTCTGCTGTGTGTGTGTGTGTGTGTGTGTGTGTGAGAGAGAGAGAGAGAGAGAGAGAGAGACAGAGAGAGAGATAAAATGTATGTTCAAACTTTTCCTGGCAACCACGAAATAAGATCGTGGCAGTAACAAACAAATTCTACTATTACACATCGTGTAGGTAGATCTACTAAATCACACATCGTGTAGGTAGATATACTAAATCATACATCGGGTAGGTAGATCTACTAAATCATACATCGTGTAGGTAGATCTACTAAATCATACATTGTGTAGGTAGATCTACTAAATCATACATCGTGTGGGTAGATCTACTAAATCATACATCGTGTAGGTAGTTTCTACTAGATCATACATCGTGTAGGTAGTTTCTACAAAATCATACATCGTGTAGGTAGATCTACTAAATCATACATCGTGTAGGTAGATCTACTAAATCATACATTGTGTAGGTAGATCTACTAAATCATGCATCGTGTGGGTAGATCTACTAAATCATACATCGTGTAGGTAGTTTCTACTAGATCATACATCGTGAAGGTAGTTTCTACTAAATCATACATCGTGTAGGTAGATCTACTAAATCATACATCGTGTAGGTAGATCTACTAAATCATACATCGTGTAGGTAGATCTACTAAATCATACATCGTGTAGGTAGATCTACTAAATCATACATCGTGTTTCAAAGTTTACAATAAAAATATCAAAAAACGTATAATGTAGTCCTAATGTAGTCCTAATGTAGTCCTAATGTATTTGAAGTTCAAAACACAAAACTCGCCATTCAAAATATATTTGCAAACAATTTTCTTATAATGCAGTGACGCCTCTAGCATGCTACCGGACTATTACAAATGCTTTTAAAATTATCATATTTTTCGTTTCTGTTTCTTCTTTTCTGAAATGATACATTAATGGTTTATTCTTATTGAACAGAGTTAGGTAAACCGTATTTCAAAGAGCGTCACCAATAAAAATTTTTAGCACTCCTGTTGAAATATAAAATGTATGAAAAGACCGCCATTCATTTTTTTGATTAGAATGAACAGTTGTGTCAATTTTAACAGTAAGATTCGATAAAAAAAAATACAGGCTTGTCAATGATGACTTTATGACTTAGCTGAAGGGTTCCTATGATAACTTGACGCTACACTACAATATTGTTGATTGCAATTTGATTTTGGTTTGCACAAAAATACTGCAGTTTTTTTTGTCTTCAGCTGATTTTGCGACATGGTGAGAAAGTCTGTATGGTGATAAGGTCATTACTTAGACGAAAAGAACTTTCTTTCATCTTTCTCTTGGACCCATTGAACAGATATCGTAATGATCCTATTGAAATATCACGTACAAGTAATATTAATTATAAAAATAAAATAAAAATAATTGTGCAATTTAGTTATAATATCCTATGAGAAATTTCCCTTTATAATATTCAAGTATCTTCGGATAGTAACAGAAGTTGTCACGATGGCCCAATAATAATAGCAGCCTACTAACTGTAATGTTTAAAAAAAATAGTTTAGTTTCGTAATTTATTATAACCTCGTCTTCAAACCCACAGACAAACTTTGGGATCAATAAAGACGTTTCTAAAGTTTCTGTCAGTTTTAGAAAAGGTGTGTTGACTCTTTTTTTTTTCTCTTTTACCTGTGGCGGGCATTTCAGTGGCGGATATTTGAACACCTTACACTTATTCTTGTTTGTTTTGTGGTTTCATGCCCATGACGTTATTCTCAAAGATTTTTTCTTTCTTCTTTAATCGCGTGTGTACGTCTGCTAGGAGTTTATGTGAGGGAGGGGGGGGGGGGAGGGTATGTTACGGTCTACTGAATAGAATTTCTTTCTGTCATGGGATGTGTTATTAAATATATTAACTTTAGAAATATTTTTTTCTTTTTTTTTTTAAAGAAGTGTTAATCGGAATGGGTGTGTAGTGTTCTGTTCTTCTTATCCCAATAGCATAATATATCTAGCAGTGTGCAATATGAATCTATTTCCATAATGTATTGAAATATCTGGATCGGCACTAAGGTTTTATGTCTTTATTTACTGTAGCATGGTTTTGTTTTAATGAAGGTTTTATTTCTTTAAAATGTGTTTAATGTGATAAGTCTGCTGTATGTTCATCATAGGCTATTGATCTATCTACATGCCATTGCAGTAAGTAGGCGTATATTAACATAGAGCCACAGTTAACCCATATACATAACATTAAATAATATTTAATAATATACGAATTATCAGTCTGTAGTTTTATTAGTTTATACTATTTGTTGACGCGGTGGTCTGGTACCAACGTCCTGTATTTCCATCTGGAATGTCACGGATCTAAAAAATATAGGGAGATAAACAAAATAATGATGTAAAATTGTTCCGTTTCTTAAAATAAATAATTTTTATTTATATATTTATATAGATGGAGCGTCTGTAACATATTCGATAAAAACAAACACAAACCATTATAGCCTATAAATAGTAATTGTCAGAAGTATAACTTGGTGCAAATGTTCAACAAATTGTCCAATAATTTAAAAAAAAAGAAGAAATAAGTTGGCTATGATGAAATATGTTTTCTACAGCATTCAATTCTAACATCTTTAAAAACATCAAGTATGATTCTACTTTTAGAATTATATAATATGCTAATTTTTCTTTTGTGTCTAATGCGTCATATAACAACATTTTCCTTGCCGCCGACCGATCCCTGCCGCAACGCAGGAGTTTTAGGCCTAGTGGACGTAACATTCTTCTATCTAGAATCTAGAAGGAACGTCTGTAAAACTTATAAGGATAGTAGTCAATAGGCTTTGTGTTGCCATATAACATACCAATAACCCACCTAAAACTTAATTTTAATTATGAGTTTATGCAAAATCCGTTTTGACTAAAGATTATAAATGGAAACGAAATGAGTTCCTCTGGTAAGGGACGCAAGAACGATTGATTGGACGAGCTTTCACTTGGCTCGTTTTGCGTTTAAGGGGCGCTAATCTGTCTTCAAACACAAGAATCTACTTCTTTGCTCAATAAAGTTGTGTGGATGGGCGTAGAGGTGTTTTGTTTACACAGGGAAGAAGTCTTCATTCAGGCTGGTCACATGCATACAATGCAGTGTGCCACTTAGAAGTAGATTACTGTATTTACTGTGTGTATGATGCTACACACATCAGGCTGGTCACATGTACACAATGCAATGTGTCACTTAGTAGTAGATTACTGTATACTGCTACACACATCAGGCTGGTGGTCACATGTACAAAATGCAGTGTGTCACTCAGTAGTAGATTACTGTATACTGCTACACACATCAGGCTGGTGGTCACATGTACAAAATGCAGTGTGTCACTTACTAGTAGATTACTGTATACTGCTACACACATCAGGCTGGTGGTCACATGTACACAATGCAATGTGTCACTTAGTAGTAGATTACTGTATACTGCTACACACATCAGGCTGGTGGTCAAATGTACAAAATGCAGTGTGTCACTTACTAGTAGATTACTGTATACTGCTACACACATCAGGCTGGTGGTCACATGTACACAATGCAATGTGTCACTTAAAAGTAGCCTACGGCCTACGTATATAAATATACATTTAAGACAAATAAGCTTTTTCAGAATTATATTGAAGCACTTAAAGCGGAGTTTTCTCGCCTAAGTCAAGACTGGCTAATTAATGAACAAATGTTTTCACTACTCAATAAGACTAACGTGCTTTATCTTACTACTACCTAACTAGATCAGGATCTTTCTTATGGGAGGGCGTTTTTAAAATGCAGCAAGTTGAATTTAAACCATCTAAATAATATACATCAAAATGTGCCGATTGGCGGGAAAATTTGGAAGAAAGCTGCTTAGGTCACTTAGGAACATCATTTGCTATTCTCAACTGCCAGGAAGTTCACTCTAATTTCTTCTTTAGGTTCAATAATTATTGTGAATATATTTTATCACAGCTTTTTTAAGCCTACAAATAGGTCGTTTACACTTGAAGTTAATCAGAATTGTCTAAATATGTACATGATGTTGAACAATTAGCGCAGAGCCCTCAAGGATACTGCGTACATTAATTGATACATACTAAATACATTCTAAATAATTGTTACGCTTAACTTCTTTAATTAAGCATAAATATAATAAATTCTAGAAATTAACAAAAATATTTTAAATAAATGTAAGATGCTTATAACTAACTTTATATTATGTGATTGTTGCAATAATTAATTCTTTAAAAACAAACTCCTTAAAAAAAAATTGCTTTTATATTACAAAACATAAGTTGTTTGGCATCACTAGAATCACATTTGAAATATTTTTTTTTACTAAAGGGAGATACTTTGATGCGTTAATATTTCTAATTGATTTTTTTTGTTTCCTTTATAAAAAAAATAAATTATTTACAATGTATAACTTAAAAAAATAGCAAAATATTAAAATATAGTTAATAATTGTTTTATTACTATATGATTAAACATTTTATATGTACATTTTAAAACATTACATTAACTACCCAATTTGTATGATTAACAAATCCTCTTCCTTTAATAGTACTTTCGCTGTTTGTTGGATTCATAAAACATTTTCCGGACCAGCCTTCTTGAGCACAAGTCCAGGACGTAACCATGTATAGGGATAGATCAATGGGTTACCTCATCGGGCCGCAGAACATGCCCTACACCTCTCTCCCCACCTGCGTAATTCCCCTTGTATCATCAACTGTCATCCGTTAGCACTCATCCCAGACTATAGGTCTTGACATCCAGGCACCAGGGTGAGTTTGAGCCGGGCCCTTGCGCTCATTGCTTCCTCCCAACTGAGTCACGAGGCCATTCGGCAGTGCAATGATTCTCGGAAGCCATACTTGATAGCGAGTGCTACAAGCCAGCCATACTTGATGGCGAGTGCTACAACCAGCCATACTTGATGGCGAGTGCTACAACCAGCCATACTTGATAGCGAGTGCTACAAACCAGCCATGCTTGATAGCGAGTGCTTGCAAAAATTGAGTGATTTGTATTAATCAAGTTCACATTCTGTAGCATTCTTACAATGATAAATGGTTCACTAGAAAAAACAATTTCTAATTAGAATTCTGGTTCAAAATATTATTAATGCAATTTGTCGCTAGATCAATGCTAGATCAATGCTAGATCAATGCTAGATCAATGCTAGATCAATGCTAGATCAATGCTAGATCAATGCTAGATCAATGCTAGATCAATGCTAGATCAATGCTAGATCAATGCTAGATCAATGCTAGATCAATGCTAGATCAATGCTAGATCAATGCTAGATCAATGCTAGATCAATGCTACCCTTAAGGAAAAAATGAGTAGTTGTTATAATAAAGCTCTATACTCTTTATATCACAAAACACTGACTTGATACCACTAAACACTCCATACCACTAAACACGTAACACCACTTAACACTTTATACCACTAAAAACTGTTTGCCACTAAACTAGATCTAATCTTCTATACCACTAAACACGTTATAACAATAAACTCTTTATACCACTAAACACTTTATGCCACTAAACACTTTATACCACTAAACAATGTATACCACTAAACAGTTTATACCACTAAACAGTTTATACCACTAAACAGTTTATATCACTAAACAGTTTATACCACTTAACACTTACTTGATACCACTAAACACTTTATACCACTAAACACTTTAATCCACTTGTCACTTAACAATTTACTTCACTAAACACTTTATACAACTAATCGAGTTATACCGTTAAACCCTTTATACCACTCATGAATGTATACCGCTATACTCTTTTTTAAACCACTATTCAATGTATACCGCATAAACACTTTATATCACTAAAAGATATACAGCTGTTTACACATGCTCAACAGATCAACATGGAATATGCAAGCTCCGCCCCTTTGTTGAGTGACAGTTTCTCCGAGTATGATGACATTGAATCTGCAGGCATCTGGAGATCGAGGCATAACGAGGGCCGTTCCTACACTCTCGCCTTAGTAAGGATAACTATAGAACATTCTCATGACTTGAAAATTAACTCTCTGACACACGCCATTTCTTTGGTTGAACTTAAAAGAAAAATGCTTCGGCCAGTGGGTAAAATTAGGTTATGTAGAATTGAAACATGGAGAATGTATACTGTTCATTTCGTAATGTGTATGGATTTAATATATTTTCTTACATAAAATAAAAACAAAACAAAGAACAACATTAGAAATCCTAACATAATATTCAATCCCTCAATCAATCAAAAAATCATAATATATAGGATACCCATCTTTCTTTCATATATTATATATGTCTGTCCGTCTGTCTATCAGTCAATTAGTCTGTCTGTTTGGCTATCTATCTATCTATCTATCTATCTATCTATCTATCTATCTATCTATCTATCTATCTATCTATCTATCTATCTATCTATCTATCTGTCTATCTGTCTGTCTGTCTGTCTGTATGTCTGTCTGTCTGTCTGTCTATCTATCTATCTATCTATCTATCTATCTATCTATCTAGCTATATCCATCTATCTATCTATCTATCTATCTATCTATCTATCTATCTATCTATCTATCTATCTATCTATCTATCTATCTATCTATATCTCTACCTGTTTCTCTGTCTGCCTGTCTTAACAATATTGCTACTACCATATTTACATTAGTCTGTACGTCTATGCTGAGTGTTCTGTCGGTACTAGATATTCATAATTTACTAAATATATTTTGTGATGAGATAATACAAATAAAAATTTACAGATATCACAAAACACTATATTAAAAATACTTTTACAATATATAGTTTATAGGTATATAGAGATGATGTTGATAAAACCATTTAATATGTTCTTTTGTATTCTCTCTTTAGACTCGCCAATCCATTAAGAAGATAGCCATCCCTGTCCTGACCGTTTCTCTCACACTGTCAGTCATCGTCAACGTTGTGCTACTCTTGGCCACACCATCACGTGGCAACCAGAAACCCGTATGCGACGGGAACTCCACCATTGACTGTTCCGATTATATCAACGCTGTAGACAACACGCCGGGCAACACATTATATTCTGTTTTACCGGGCCGGCTCGACCAGGGCCGACCCCCACAGCCATGTTTGACTGATTACCCAGAATCCATGGAGTCTGGTAGCGGATATGAGAATATATTTAGAGATCTCTCCGCCGAGGAGATAAATAATGTGTATGAATACTTGCTAGGTCAGCCCGACCTGAGAGTAAGTTTTTTTTGTATTTTCGTTATTGTTTTTCTTGATTATCATTTTTTATACTTTTTTTTTTACCATTTGATTTCTGTGTTGCTTGTTATTGTTGTTTTTTTTATACTGAGAAAGTGAGAATCGTATTCAACTCCTTCAGATATTTTTCCCACCCTTGCTGCTGATTCAAACAAATTAAGACTGAAACAACGGACTAGAGTTGGACGCAATAATCTTGTGTACAGATGGAGCGGGAGGCATCTGTTACATATAATATAATATAATCTGTTACATATAATATAATATAATCTGTTACATATAATATAATATAATCTGTTACTGCTAGTATGCACTAACATGGTCAAAGGGAAATGACTCAGTAAATAGTCAATAGTCAATAGTATAGTACAAGAGTTATGGGGACTGGGAAGAATGTGAATATCACAAATCTAGTTTGTTATACTGCGTCGTAGCTTTATAGAGCATGCTTTTCACGTTTTACATGTCTCAGTCTGATCACGGGGTTTTACATGTCTCAGTCTGATCACGGGGGGTAAAGGACCGGAGAATAGTCAGTCGACTCAAATATCTAGAAGCGTATGGACGCATACGTTAGACTCGGAACTATACCACATTTTATCAGAATACTATTTCATTCTTGGACTTATATTATATTATATGATTGTTGGATGTACTGTGAATAATGTATTGTGAGTAATAATAAATAGATATATATTGCTGCGAAGATTTGAATTATCAAGTGTGTTAAACATACTGTGAAAATAATATTAAAGAAACATTTAACTCAACTCAATCAACTCAATCAACTCATGATTCTATTAGCCTACGAAGAACACTAGTAATTAAAATAGAATCAATAACAGTGGTGGCAGCGGTAAACAGCAGCGGTAAACGGCAGCGGTGAACGGCAGCGGTGTACGGCAACTACTAAACTACAACATAATGAAATGCTTCCACAAAAACAAATATTAGAAGGTAAAGTCTGATTTTCAAATTGTCAACTCTCTCATGCAAACTATTCGGCAAACTATTCAACCAGTCAACCTGGTCATAAAATCGTTAGAGAGAACGCTAAAACATCTCTCAGAAAATATATGATTTGCTGGTGGATGGCAGAATTTAATGAACGATTTCTAAAGATATTAATCAAGATTTAATCAACACGGTATAAAGCCATATTCAGGGTAACAGGAAACAGAGACACTGCAGTAAGACTTGTAAAAGTCAGTAGATACATAGGCGGCACAACAGGCAACAAAAAGGTGGGTGCACGTGGCGCTCTACATCTCAACCCACATTACATTTTTTAAAGGTGCCGACGCTGGAATTAATAAATTTTTTTCAAGATTATATTTGGATTACGTGGAACGTCGAGAGCTGTCGTATGAATTTCTTTGTGATCAATCGTTGATCATGAAAAATTGAATTATCACGCATGAAACATTTTTAAACAAAACAGCTTCTGAATCGAGACTCTGTAATATTTTACAATACGCTATGAAGTGAAGCAATGACGTCACACAAGATGGCGGACACTAGATAAACAAGATGGCGGACACTAGTTCAACTAGAGGTCAACACGTGTGTGTGTGAGATCCGAAGGTAACAAGGCAATCATCAACGCATAGTATTCACTTAGTCATACTTTGTGGAATACCAAGACCTTATTGAAGACAGATTGTACTCTAACGTACATCAATTCAAGAGATTCGTTTACATTATGCGAATTATAGCTATCTCGCTATACAGTAAAGTTAATTTGAATTAATGTGATGGAGATTGTGTTAATTAATTTAAATCATTCGTACCTGGATTAACGTCATGAAGTATGTGTTAGTTAAAATTTAAGCTACTATTAGACCATTCACTTGGATCAAATGGATTAACTTCATCGTCAAGAAGATTCATTGTGTTACTTAAATACTATTTAAGTTTGATATAATTAACATTTATTTTAATATTATACATGTTAAATGATTCTTTGATAGGGTAATTTCTGTTAGCTGTATTGACTTGTTTGTTTTTGTTCAAATATTGAAGTAAAATTATTGTCTTTGTCAATGTTGATAAATATTGTGATTCTAGTGTGAACATTTCCTCTATCACTTTTGTCCATGCAGCATTTGTGTCCTTAATTAAGATTGTGTTGTGTTTCATTTATTTTAGTTATACATAATAATAATTGTTGTGTTGTGTTTCATTTATTTTAGTTATACATAATTGTTGTTTTGTTTTGTTTTTTAAATATAATTAATATTATTGGTTCAAGATAACCACTATTATTTCTGATAGATTCTTGATAGTAACAATAACTATCAATTGTTTATAAATATAATTTATGCAATGGTAAATATTTATGTACACACTATAGAAAATAGTAAATAAGGCATTTTTACAAATATAATAATTGACAATAGTCAACATTTACATACAAGTAAAGTAAATTATACACTATAGAAAATAGTAAATAGTAAATTACACACTATAGAAAATAGTAAATAAGGCATTTTTTCAAATATAATAATTGACAATAGTCAACATTTACATACAAGTAAAGTAAATTGAAAAATAAGAAGAGAAAATAATTTATCAATCAAAATATTATGCTTTGCATTGTTCCAATTCCAAAATGCTTTCAATTATAATAGCATAGTGAATAGAAATAATAGTATTACAAGTGTTTAGCTGCAACTTAATAATACATGGTCTACATAATAATTACAAGAATTACATTGTGAATGTCCACTCTATAAATAATAATAAATAATAGCATTGTCCTGTACATAATAATATTTTATTGTTAATGATCAAGAATTAAATATGGATGTAAAAGTTAAATTAATGTATGAAGAAGCTAAAGCTTTAGCTAAGGAATTTGAAATAACAGAAAAAAAAGAATTGCAAGAATTTATAGAAAAGAAAGTAAAAGAGTTAAAAAAGGAATTATCTGATAAAGAAAGAGATGAGCGTGCAGAAAGTAGGTCACATGAACTTAAACAAAAAGAATTAGACAATGAACTTAAACAAAAAGAATTAGAATTAGAATTAGAACTTAAACAAAAAGAAATACAACTAAAACTAGATCATGAATTAGAACTAGCTAAATTGCAACAAAATAAGGTTGAGCATTCAACTAATTCATCTAATAAACATGGCGTTAGATTTAAAATGCCACCATTTGATGGAAAAGAAAAAATTTTAGATTTTTCAACTCTCTTTGAAACAACATGTAAAGGGTATAACATTCCGCAATCGGAATGGTATATTCATTTAATTCCTCAATTGAAAGACAAAGGAAGGGAAGCATTAGCTCATATTGATAAAGAGATTACTGATTACACAATAATTAGAGAACAGTTGATAAAATTTTTTATCCATTCAGAGGACTATTATAGACAAAAATTTCATTCTTTTTTATTAACTGATAAAATAGAACCAAGAGCTTTTGTCTCTGAAGTGAAATCATTCTTATTAACTTGGTTAGAACTAATTAAAATAGACAAAAAAAATCCCAATGAAATTATTGAGATGATAGTAGTAGATAAAGTGTTACGAATGGCTTCCAAACCTTTGTTTACACATATTATGGAGAGGAAAGTAAGAAATATTGAAAATTTAATAGATGCTATCTCCAATTTTAAAGATAGTAATCCCAATGTAGAACTTACTAATCAGACTCAAACAGTAAATACCATGCAAAATAGAAGACATAGGAGCTATTCACCTCCTAGAACAAATAGTCAATATGGTAGAAGACAAAACTATGGTAATGAAACAAATACAAACAGACAAAATCTTAGATGTCAATTTTGTAATCGTTATGGACATATAGAAAGATTTTGTGGTTTCAGAATAAAATATGTAAGTAACAGGTATAGACAAAATGAAAATAGCCAAAATTTTCAAAACAAAAACTTTACAAGACAGAATTTTCCACAAGGAAATCAAAATCAAAACTTTACAAGACGGAATTTTCCACAAGGAAATCAAAATCAAAACTTTAAAAGACTGAATTTTCCACAAGGAAATTCTACAAATCAGCATGTTACCAATCCAAATTCTGAAAATCAAAATTTTCAGAATAGAAATAAAGGCAATACAAATAATCCTACTACTCACAGAAACAATGTAATATTTGAGAATAAAGGTCAACTGATCTTATTCCCTGCATATGTTGAGGGAATACGTACCTATTGTCTAAGGGATACTGGTTCATCTCTCACTTGTGTAGATGAGAGGATTATTCCTCCTTATAAAGCCAAAAATATCTTAAGGATAGAAACAATTAAACTAGGTAATGGATCTATGGTTAGTTGTCCAATCACTACCATACAAATTGATACTCCTTGGCTTACAGGATATACTGAAGCAGCCATTTTAAAAAATTGTGTTGCTCCCCTAATAATAGGTAATACATATGGAGTCAAACAGGACAATAGTTTTGAAATATTTCAACAATGGATGGATCTTAAATCCACAGATTTAAACTTAAAACCTGTAATTTTGTTAGAAAATAATCAACTGGGAGATTTATCACAAGATGAATTCGGCCCTGCCTTGCAAACTGTCAGTTTTTTACAAACACTAGGCAAGTCAGACAGTAGCATTATTAATGACACACCTAATATAGATATACCTATAAACAAAGTGAAAGAAAATCTAATGCCTAAATGGAATGGTACAGAGAAATTGAATCAATATATTGAAAGGTTTGAAGAACAATGTGAAATAAATAATATACCTAAACAATTGCATGCCATATCACTGTGCAAACATTTAGAAAATCACAAAGCAATATACAATATTGCAGAGAAAGAAATCAATGACTTTCAAACATTGAAATCAAACATATTAGCATACATTGATACTACTCAAAAGAAAACTGAAACACAAATGAAAAAACGTGAACAGATTAGCTTAAATAGTATGCCTTTTGATGAACAAACTTTGAAAAATGAACAAAAACAAGATGAGTATATAAACAAAATTGTGTCACAACTTGGTAAAGAAAATTTTAAACATGGACAAATGAAATTAATTAATGGAATTCTTTGTAGGATAGAAACAAAAACTTATATAACTCAAATAGTTGTGCCAAAATCTTTGACAGTGCAAATAATGAAAATTTCGCATGATAATGCATTAGCAGGTCACTTAAGTACAAAAAAAACTTGTAACAAAATCAAAAACAACTTCTGGTGGCCTAATTTAGAAAAGGATTTGAAAACGTTCATAAAAAGTTGTTCAACATGTCTGATACATAATCAGAAAAATTCAAAACATAAAGCACCTTTACAAAAAACAGATACTGTAGACAAACCTTTTGTAAAGATAGCCATTGATATTATTGGACCTATGAAAGAAGCTAGGAATTCAAAAGCAAAATTTGCATTAACACTCATAGATATGGGTAGTAGATGGGTGGAAGTAATCCCTCTAAGAGAAATAACCGCAGATAGAGTATGTAACTCACTATTGCCAATATTCTGCAGATTTGGATTTCCTAAAACTATATTAAGTGATAATGGTACCCAATTCAAATCCAAATTGACTCAAGCTTTTACTAAAATGCTCAACATAACACAAATTTTTAGTTCAATCTACCACCCAGAGTCAAACGGTATGGTTGAAAGGGCAAATCAAACTATAAAACAAATGTTAGCTAAGGTTTGCGAAGAACACCCTTATGAATGGGATGAATTCCTACCAGCCATTCTCTTTGCTTATAGACAGGCAAAGCATGAAAGCACTGGTTACTCACCTTTTGAGTTAATCTTTGGTAGAAATGCCAATGGTCCATTAGAGAATTTTAAAGCAGAATTACTAAAAACCAAAGAAACAAAAATGTCACCTTTTGATCTAATAAATAAGACAGAAAAACATATGCAAACAGCATATCAATTTGCTGTGGAAAAAAACCAAGAAATTAAAGAAAAAACCATACTTAGAGAAAACATGAATAAAAACTTAAGAAAGTTAGATATAGGAAACAAAGTACTTGTATATTTACCCATTGGTTCTGGTAATACCATGCAATGGAAAGGTCCTTATGACATTATACATAAATTGTCAGATGTTACATATAAAATTGACATAAATGGTAGTGAAAAAATTGTTCACATCAACAATTTAAGACATTATGAAGAAAGCAATATAGTTGATACTACATCAAAAACCAATGACAAAATAGAAAACAACAATGTTATCATCGTTGAAGATGAAAATATTAAAGACATTCCAAGTAATGTTAACTACTTGTGTAGCTTGACCGCAAATACAACTAATGAATTAGAGCAAATTAACTTAGATCATATTCAAAGTGTAGAAACTAAAAATAAAATTGTGAAAATATTAAACAAATTTAAAGATACAATCACAGAAACACCTGGTTTGACTAATGTCATTGAACATAGAATAGAATTAACTGACAAAAAAGAGTTTAGATCAAAAGCTTATAGAATTCCACAAATGCTAGTTGACAGAGTGGATAAAGAATTGGACCAATTAATTGAAAATAAGATTATAAACAAATCTATGTCTCAATACTCTTCACCAATGGTAATAGTAAGAAAAAAAAATGGTTCAATTAGACTTTGCTGTGACTATCGCAAATTAAATAAAATCACAAAAATTGATCAAGAAGGGTTACCTAACATAGACAATATCATCAATACTATGGCAACTGGGAAAATATTTTCCACTATAGACTTGACCAGAGGTTTTTGGCAAGTACCTCTAGATAAAAATTCTAAAGATTACGCAGCTTTTATCACACATAGAGGTGTGTTTAACTGGAATGTAATGCCATTTGGTCTCATAAATAGTACTGCAACTTTCACTAAATTAATGAGAAAAATTCTTCCTCAAAGAAACAACATAATTCACTATGTGGATGATGTGTGTATATATACAGAAACTTGGGATGAACACTTGACTATTTTAGAAGAAGTCTTACAAATACTAAAAGATAACAATTTAACTGTATCCCAAACTAAATTAAAGATAGGACAAACAGAAATTGAATTCCTGGGACATACATTTTCTAATGGCCAAGTCAAGCCAACAGAACAATTACACAAAAAGATTTTAGAAATAAAGACACCTAAAACTAAGAAAGAAGTTAGAGCACTCTTAGGTTTATTCAATTATTACAGCAAGTTTATTCCAAAATACAGTCAAATAGTTAGACCTATCATAGATCTTACAAAAAAATTTCAACCAAATTATGTAAATTGGAATAATGAATGTGAACAATCATTCAGACAACTAGTTAATGAGTTTTCTAAAGAACCAATTCTGGAAACTATTCAGAAAAATGATGAAATTATTTTAGCCTGTGATGCATCAAAAATAGGACTAGGTGCTTGTATTTTTAAGAAAGTAATGATAGATTCAGAAATGGTGTACAAACCAGCATTCTATATAAGCCGTGCATTAACTAATAGTGAAAAAAATTTCAGTATATTGGAATTGGAAGGTTTATGCATAGCTTATGCTGTATTGAAATTTCAATACTATTTGTTAGGACGTAAGTTTCCAATTCTCACAGATCACAAACCATTAGTAAATTTTAATGTGTCAAATGTAAATAACAAACGCATAAACAAATATGCATTATTACTATCTGATTATCAGTTTCAGATCAAAAGCATAGTTGGAAAAGATAATCATTTGCCAGATGTGTTATCAAGATTATCCATTTATATCCCAGATATTGAATAGACAATACTGAAAGATAATTGTCTAGGACTAATGTAAAACTTGAGACTTCAGATTTTTGGTCTGATAGTTAATAAGATGGTGTTATAACTTCTGTAAGACACCGATGTAAATTGTTTTTATGATGATTATTTATGTTTTTATGATGATTATTTATGTTTTTTGTACTATGATTACATGAATATTACATGACTTAATTAGATATGTTAACTATTGATATGCAACTAAATATTTCATTGATTTTTTAACAATAATTTATGTTCCCTATATATGTAATTATGCAAAAATAATAATGAATTATTATTTTTTCCGGGAGGGGTGAGTAATGCTAGTATGCACTAACATGGTCAAAGGGAAATGACTCAGTAAATAGTCAATAGTCAATAGTATAGTACAAGAGTTATGGGGACTGGGAAGAATGTGAATATCACAAATCTAGTTTGTTATACTGCGTCGTAGCTTTATAGAGCATGCTTTTCACGTTTTACATGTCTCAGTCTGATCACGGGGTTTTACATGTCTCAGTCTGATCACGGGGGGTAAAGGACCGGAGAATAGTCAGTCGACTCAAATATCTAGAAGCGTATGGACGCATACGTTAGACTCGGAACTATACCACATTTTATCAGAATACTATTTCATTCTTGGACTTATATTATATTATATGATTGTTGGATGTACTGTGAATAATGTATTGTGAGTAATAATAAATAGATATATATTGCTGCGAAGATTTGAATTATCAAGTGTGTTAAACATACTGTGAAAATAATATTAAAGAAACATTTAACTCAACTCAATCAACTCAATCAACTCATGATTCTATTAGCCTACGAAGAACACTAGTAATTAAAATAGAATCAATAACAGTTACATATAATATAATATAATCTGTTACATATAATATAATATAATCTGTTACATATAATATAATATAATCTGTTACATATAATATAATATAATCTGTTACATATAATATAATATAATCTGTTACATATAATATAATATAATCTGTTACATATAATATAATATAATCTGTTACATATAATATAATATAATCTGTTACATATAATATAATATTAGATAATAGTTCGTTATTTTTCAAGCATTTTTTCTCCGATTCGGACTCAAGACCTTCAGCCAGCCGAACATGAAAACTGAATACAAATATGATTCATCCGCATTATTGAATAAAAAAGAAAATAAAGATGGAGTTTGTTCCCCTTTAATTTAGCAGATTTTGCAAGTGGACTATTTCATTCGATAGCCAAAACAAAACTAACGTCTTTTCTCCAAGAGCATTGTATTTAATTATTCCTCTTTCATTTGCTGACCACACTGGGAACAGGAGTGACTGTGAGTAGATGCGCAGTACCTTTGACGGCGAATGCTTTTGATAAGAGCTCTCAAAGGAAATGAAGGTGCAGTTCAAGAACGAAGCAAGCTATTGAGCCCTTCCTTTTATTTTTTGCCTTCTATCTCAGCTCACAGTAGAAGTCAAACTCCTCCCACAGGCAGGTCACCTGCGGCACGTAAAAAACAAAATCTTCAGTCTTCGAGATGTCAACTTTGTGCAATGAAAATAAATTGTAAAATCTGAACCCCACACTCGTCTAGCCCATTCTTTCATTGACTTAATAAATAACAAATGTTAAATGTAATAACACGGAGAGATGCACTACATATATAAATACTTCGTCATCAACAACGTATATCTCCTCAACCGAGTCTTTCCAGAGGTAGCAAAACTGATGAATTTAATGATTGTATTGTATTAGTCAGGGTTAATAAACTCACATACATCTACAAAAATAATCTAAATAAACTGTATCTCGTCCTACAGATTGTACGGTCCAACAAAACTGTTGAAGGAAGTGTCTACGGCATTGAGCTGCACGTGCCGAGCAAATGGAGCGTTCTCAAATTTTTTAAAGACAACGGGCCCAGGCCACCCAGGGAGGCTAGGGTACTTATAAAACATCTCGATCGAACGGAGCCGATAGTAGCCGAATACGTCGTCGGGCCGTTGCCGAAGCCATCGTACTATCGCCGCAATCCTCATCGTGAGCGCACCGAAGTACCATACAGGTACGTATCGTAAGACTGTGGGGGGGGGGGGCAGAGGGGAGGTAGTAAGAAAGAGAGATAGAAGGCAAAAAATAAAAGGAAGGGCTCAATAACAAGCGAGCGTTATAGCGCACAAGAGAGGCCGCGAGAGGGAGGGAGATAGTGTTAGAAAGGGCAGGGGTAACTGCAACAAATCGTGGTGTTTTAAACAAGTCTAGTAATATCCAAATATCTAACATCTTCAGATTCCATCCAACGTACGGCATCAGGGCCGCTTACTACGCTCTAGGTTCGTCTATGCCCAACGACATGCACAAGATTATCGAAGAAAGTTATGGAGCTTCTCTAAAATCCTGCCAGAAGAACTGTCTGGCCATTCTTCCACAGAAGACTAGTTCAGCTTACTCGGAGCGGACGGTGATCCTTCTCTATTTGACTTACGAGACGGAGTTTCCTACAGTGTACCCTTTGGGCATGATCTTCCTCATGAAGGAGACCGCACCAGGTAAATCACCTATGATTATACGTCAAAATGACAATAATTTCAAATGCATTTGATTATTATTTCGAAACTTCAATAAAAAAGCAGGGCTCTCACAAGTCTATGTAGCGCCCCAGGGCAAAAGTTTCAGCGACACCCCCTTGCATACTGTAGTTATTTAGGTTCTATTTGCCGCCCTCTAGAAGTGTCGCCCCCGAACATATCCTTCTCTGCTCCCCCCTTCATTGTGAGGCTATTGTACAAAAGTTAAAGCCGAGATGTTCACTTAGCTCTGTTGCTGACTCATTGCTAAAATGATAGTAAGTGACAATATTACTTTGAGCCACTTTAATGATGTGTCTACTTCTGAAAAGCAGTATACGTGAAGTCTTTACTGGATGTACTGAAAGTTTTCTCCTCTCATGGACTGCTGTGTATAACAAGACCGGCCCCTATGAGATAACTCCTGTTCGAATTGTTATATGGCTGTGTTTGATCTTACCATAGACTATAATATACACGGACCGCTTGCTTCAGTTTTTTTATGCTATTATCTTCTGTTTTTTGCAATTCCCGATTCTAAATGAAGTAATTGTTATACAAGTTCCGTTTTATTAAATCGCATTTTTTTCGACTTTAAATGAATACTTGTAGGCCTATTAATATATCATTGACTATAAAAAGATGGACCGCCTGCTCTATTTTTAGAGCTTATGTTCTTTTTCCGTGCGCAAATAACACTGATCCATAAATGTTTCCGCTCTGTACCACTTTCGATTTTAATTTTTCATTGAGAAAATCATAGCGATTAAATAAAACGGAACTTGTATATCAATAACTTTATTTCCGGTATAGCAATTACGTTATTTGGAATCGGGAATTCCGATCATCAGTGTTTCAAGTCATCATATAGCAGAAATACTAAAGCAAGCGGTCCATGTATATTATAGTCTATGATCTTACATAATATGCCAATATATATGTACATACAGTTCTTGAATTAATTATTTTTTTCATGGATACATTTCCATAATTGTACGTGCCCTATAATATTATAGACAAAATGGAAGAGCCAATGTTTAAAAAAAGAATGCAAAATATAATCTAAATATTTGAAACTTTAAAAAAAAAATCAATAACAAAAATAACAACATGAAAACAATAACATGACTATTTCAAGATGGGTCATTTATTTCATACCATGAAGTGGGTTTTGATTTCGCAGAGCACAATATTTAATCTATTTAGGAGTCCATTTATGGCGGCGCGTTCGACTGGCGATCTGATGGTTCTGGGTTCATATCCTGGTGGAGGCTAGGATTTTTCCCGGGACTTGAGGGTGTCCCTGAGTCTAATTATCTCTAATAGGTACATGACATTAGTTGTGGTAAAGTAAAGGTGGCTGGGCAGTGTGTTGGCCACACATCCCCTAGTATGCCGTGGTCACAGAAACTGGTGAACGTTGTTTCACCGGCCCTACGATCAATTTGTCCGAAAGTTACTTTACTTTTTAATTAGTAATGTTAGATAATTATATTTATATTTGAACACCCTGAGTAAAGGTACACATATTTATGTCAATGACACTACGCCCACAAACTTTGACATAGTTTGTTTTTTTACCAGGAAGCGAACACTTTCAATGTGAGTCGATGTTCTATGGCGGAGAATTTTTCTCATCCATGAGAGAATTTGTCAGAGCATACCAGAACAATAAAGTCAAGAAAATCAAGATGGAATTCCCACGCAGCAAACCTTCAGAAACGTCCCCACCTGCCACCATGAATCTCAGAGGGAAGACGTTCCCGAAGACGTCTAGGGCCGGGCCGAAGGAATTTGAGCCCGATGGAAGACGTTACAGGTTTGGTAATTATATAGTAGAGAGTCGAATTTATAGATGTAACGAAGCACATATTTTAAAGACAGTTATATTTATGAAATATCATTCACTATATCTCTAAAAGAACAAACAAGAACTCTGGCAAAATAAGATTATCGGAAATCTTTGTAAAATCAATTCAGTTTGTTTCTTATACAGTTTCGCGTGTTTCTACGTAAATTGTCGTGTTAAAAGACATCTTTGAATTTGAATGTTTTAGAGTAATTTAGAGACTTCTTGAATGGAATGTTTTAGAAACTTCTTGAATTTAAAGGTTTTTTAAAGTCATGTATTAATTTCAATGAGATATTTTTGAATTAGACAGTTTTCAGAGCGCTTCGTCTATGAGTGGGTGTGTTTTCACAAACGTCTTGGAAATGCTTAAAATCCTTTCTTGTCAGAGTACTAATTGTGTATTATCTATTCACAAACGAAAACATAAAAAATGTATTCATATCCCCAGAGTGACTGACCAGCATATAGAGTATATGGAATGGAGTTTCAACTACCGAATCTCTACGGCTTCCGGTCCTCAGGTGTGGGACGTTCAATGGTCAGGGGAAAGAATTGCCTATGAAATCAGTCTCCAGGATCTCGGAGTTATCTACGCGGGAAACAACCCGGCCTCGTTCTACACCCACCTCTCTGACAGTGCTTTTGGCATAGGAAATAAAGTAAGCCGAACTCTCAGTTCCCCCCCCCCCCGTGCAGAGGGTGACATGACCTGTACAGAGGGCAACATGACCTGACCTGTGCAGAGGGTGTCATGAACTGCCTGTGCAGGGGGCGACTGACCTATGCAGAGGGCAATCCGACACTGTTCCTTAGACTTAACATGGTTTAATAGATACTGCCCGAAAAAAAAAGGAACGTGGCTGGAGTCGAAATTTTGGCTTTACTCAGAGTCCCAAAAATCATTCTGCAATTTACGCCAACCTATATACCAACCACTAAGTGCTGAACACAAGATCTAAAGGCAGTATAACATAATGAAGTTATTGCAAAATAAAATGTAAAAGTATACTTTTCATTCTAATGTTGGTCCTCGGTACAATTGAAACAACATTCACACGTTTCCTTAGCCACGACACACAAGACCAACACAATGCCCAGACGCCTTTACATTTCCCGAACTAATCGTAACGTTCAGACTCCAGGAAAAAACAAATCCTATCGTTAAAAGGGATTTGAACCCAGGGCCTTCGGTAAGGCAAAGCTAATACACTGCCTAAAAACCTACCATGCTCCATACGATAAAATATGTTTACGTCAATCGATAATTTTTTATTTACTCAATTATTCTATACACTATTAAATACTTTGTAATAGATTCTACTATATAAGAAGAATTGCACTATAAGATTGCAAACATTGTCTTGTAGGCCTACGGTCTGGTACCGGGTGTGGACTGCCCAGAACACGCCACCTTCTTGGACCAGAATGTCTTTGACGACACGGCCAACAAGGCCGCCACCTTGCACAACTCGTTCTGTGTGTTTGAACACAACACGGGCGTTCCGCTACGACGTCACAACTCGAACGAGCACGTGTCAGGCAGGTGAGCAGCTTTATCATTGTAAACACCAGTGCAGTCCAAACGTTTTCCAATCGCGGCGTCCTTGTCGTAAAAACTATTTTTCCCACGGCGCCCTTTCCGTAGGTGAAAGTCCTGGTTTGTTCAGGCAACCCATTCCATGCGCGGATGCCACATTGAATCGAAAACTAACACAATAATTCTGAAAGTAGTTGCAACGTCTTGTGACGCTACTGTAAGAAACCACTGGGTATCTATTTTTATAACCGTGATCTTTTTAAAGGGTTGTCCATTATCTATACAGACTAATGTTAGATTTAAACATAATTTGTCCCAAGTCTAGCCCAGCCGCATCAAATAATAATAATAATAATAACAATGATAATTTATATAGCGCTTCTATCCATGCTATTCAATTTAACAAGCTCAGTGCGCTCTTGGAATAAATTTAAGAGAAGAAATTAACACTGCAGCTAGCTATAAAAAACCTAAACTTTTATTTTCAAACTTAAAAACTGTTGTTTTTTTTTCAAAACAAGAAATAATTGTTATAAACAACAGAAAATCTACATATAACCACAGAACTCGACAAAAACAAACGAATAAAAACATCAACTCAAAGAAAACCTTTCAGAAATAAAACTTGTATTTTAACAAAAAAGAAATACATTAAAAGAAAACAAAAGAACAACAACAACAAAACAATAATTATTAGAATCTTCCTTCATTTTTGCTACCCCCCTTCCCCCTCTCTCCCTAATCAACTCCCATGTGATAGATTAAATTATTAATTCGATTAGAATTGAGTGAAAAATGTAAATCAAGATTATTGTAGATAATATTAAGGAAGTGTTACAGATTAAATGAATTAAAAAGACATTTAGCTAGACTAAAAGTTAACTGGACAATCTAGGATTTACGAAACTAACGGATTTATCAATAAGTCTTTTATTAGCTTTGGCTAAAAAAAACATTTTTAAAATGTCCATTTTAATCAAACATAAAATAACTTATTTTAAGTAAGTTTCTACACAATCTATTCAAACATTTTTTCTTCAATATATATATAGGCCAAAATAGTATTATTCCAGGGCTATTTAAACAATTTTTTTTTGCTGCATTGTTAAAATGTTCCAAACTAAAGTTACTTAATCTTTTGGTAGAGATATTAAAGCGATGAATTATTTTGAACAGTATTTCAGCGTATTGTCGACCAGTAAGTGAATGAGATACCTTTACGACCCAATGGTATGTCTTAACTTGTGTTCTTGAGAAAGGGCTGTTCATACTTTCAGTATTTAAAACATGTTTTAAAAAAATAATAAAATATCTATTTTTTCTGGACAGCCACTATGGCGGACTAGTTGACCGTGTCCTTGTTGTACGTACCATCATCGTAGAATTCAACTACGACTACATTTTTGACATGATATTTCACCAAAATGGCGCCGTGGAACTGAAGACGTACGCCACGGGATTCGTCATGTCGCAAGCATTTCAAGATGGCGACGACAGATTTGGTTTCAGGTACATTAATTGTTTAGATTAGTTAGCAATGAAGTCTGTCCACATTGTATTGCCGTTGTATCATAGTTCTGTCAATAAATTAAATACAAGTAATGTCCGAGACGAAACCGACCTTTCAAACTGGTCTACTATTTCTGTGAACACTGCGATTTAAGGGATTGTGTGTCCAGTACATTTCCTGTGTGGCTTTTTTAAAAATATCTCAAACATAACATATCCACTATGGTCTAGAGTAGCGATCGGCAACCTAAGGCACGCGTGCCAGATTTGGCACACATAACGATTTTCAGTGGCACGCGAGAGACCTTCAAGTAGATTTTTTAATGCAAGTCAAAACAACGTACGTCTGCATAATGAATTGGTGCTGCGTAGCGAACTACATGGGAATCACACTGGACTTCGACTGTTTTAGTTCAGGAATGTTTGTGTGCACAAAATCTCGATTTTTGATTGAATATATTATTAAGATTTTATAATTTCTTGTCTCTTCTAGAAGAAAGTGATACGGAGTATGGGTAGTGTCTTGGATAGATTCGTTTCTTGACTGGAAGCAATTAAGGTGTATCTTGATGAAAAAAATAATTCCGGTATTGAATGAGGAGAACTGACAGTCGAAGCCGATGTTTCTGAATGACATGGCGACACATTTCAGTGAGTTGAACTTGCATTCACAATGACGGGGTCGAAATGAATTGAAGTGTTGCACCACTGGAATGGATTTGCATTGAAACTGGACATATCTTGCCGTGAAATCAATTTCAATACTTTTAACTCTTGCCCAAATTTAAGGCAAATTAAAATAGATGAGCTTTTTTCAGCAGTACAATGAAGCACTCAATGCGGAGTTTTCTAAACAAAGGCAAGAATTTCAAATTTATAGACTCATGTTTCCATACTACATTAAGCTTTATTGGCTTGATCTTACCCAAAAACCAATTCAGTGACATTGGAATTTTTTGTTCATTTTAAACATCCGATATATGAGCATCGAAATGAGACAATTTGCGGAAAATCTGAAACGAATAGCTATTTAGGAAAGTCATCTGTTCTCAACTTCAAGGCATTTGGTCTACTTGCAGTTTTTGGTTTAATTTACACTAGTGATCATAGTTTATCGGACATGAAAGCTATTTTAAGCATACAAAGAAGTCACTTACATTTGACCACTCAGAAGTAACTAAATATATCCTATACCTGACATTGTACAATTAGCTAAAAGCGCTCAAGGAAAGGCGCTCATTAATTGATTCATGCTAATTACATTCAAAATAGTTTTTATGCCCATCTATCTTAATTAGACATAAATATAATTATTTATAAAAAAATGAGTTTCTTTTATTCATGTAATAAATATAACATCAATATATAATGTAACTATTGTAATTAATAATGTTTAAAAAAATAAACTCATTGATGATGCAGAAAATAATTATTTTCAACGGAAATAAATTTTATACGTCCAAATACACAATGAAAAAAGAGCATAATGCTGAATTTGTATAAAGAAATAATAATTTAAAAGCAACACTAGTTATATTAAAACAAATTTAACTCGTTTGGCATCACTAGCATCAAATTTGGAGAATTTCATTAAAGGGAAATAATTAACCCGTTTTCTTTGCATTAATATCTCTAATGGTTCTGTTTTTGTTTTCTTTAAAAAAAAAATAGCTTAGAATTGAGACTATAACTTTAAAATTATCAAACTATAAAAGATAGTTGAAAACTATATAAATATTATATGATTAAAGAATTTATATCTACCGTTTTAAGCATTACATTAACTACCCAGTTTGTATGATCACTACGTATCAATTCTGCTAAATTGCATTATAAGATATGTAAAACTTGAAACACCGGTAATAAAACATTAGATGCAATCTTAGTTATAATCTCAGTTATGCGGAGATCAAAATAAAAAAGTATAATGGCAGTATACTAATTTACTAGGATAATATCTTAACAAAAAAATTCAAATGTAGATACATTAACTGTTACGTTATTAACCATTAAATAAAGATGCTTACAACATGTTTATTGGTTATTAAATATAAAACGCTTTAATTTTAAAAATTTTCTCTATAATACTCCTTTTCCTTTGGTCTTGCTACGGCACTAAATAAATTATTTTGTAAAAATATATAATTGAGCAGTTTGACTTTCACGCTGTTGGCACGCTGAATGAGTTAGAAATCCTAGTTTGGCACACTATAAGAAAAAGGTTATCGATCCTGGGTCTAAAGCCTGGATGATTCATTTGGTTCATTTAATCACAACTTTAAAAAAAAAATTGTTTCGGGCTAACTGTCTTGGAATCTGTAGCTCTAGCTCAAATTGATCTTAGAATGTATTTTCCCCTTTCTTCTTAGAATCACAGATAGTATAGTGGGATCCATACACCAACACCTGTTGAACTTCAAAGTTGACCTTGACATAAAAGGTCAGTCTAACCGCTACGAAACGCTGGACTTGACCCTGGACGAGCGTGCCTGGCCTTGGCACAAGTCTGGGACGCAACCGTTCCAGCAGATGTCCTTCAAGCACACCCTGAGAGAGACAGAGCAGCAGGCTGTGTTCAGATACAACTTCTCCACCCCCAAGTATCACATTGTATATAACAACATGGAGAGAAACGAGTTCGGTGTCCACAGAGCATATAGGTAAGTGATGATATTGTCTCCTGCAAATAGTATGTACATTATCAAGTCTTGTAGAGAACCTGCTTGCAGTGTCAGGTAATGTACATATTAATAAAACTATGTTAATGTAACTGAATAATTTATGATAGAAACAGACTATAGTTCTTGTAGACATATCTTAACCCCAGTACTGCGTTGTGTACTTACTTACTTACTTACTTATGCCTTTCTCCCCACCTGGGACATAGGCCACCAGCAAGAGTCCTCCAGGTATCCCGATCCTGAGCCGTTTTCTCTATCTGACCGCAGTTCAGCCCTAGCTTTTTAACATCGTTTTCCATATTTCGCCTCCAGGTGTTTCTCGGCCGACCTCTTTTCCTTTTGCCCTTGGGGTTCCAAGTGAGCGCTTGCCGAGTGACACTGTATGCTAGTTTTCTGAGGTGTGGTAAATCCATTTCCATTTCTTTTGGGCAATTTCTTTTTCCAAGGACCTCTGTTTAGTTCGCTGCCAGAGTTCTTCATTACTGAGTGATAGAATCCTTAGCATAAGTTGGCCAGAATCCATCAGTAATGAAGACTGCGTTGTCTGTCCACCATTATTTACACCCGTTTCACGAGTTTTACACGATTAGGGGAGGGGTCGGCATGTTAAGACGTTGTTACTGTGTCGTACTGGAAGTAGAGAGAAAGAGTTTTGTAGCAATCTTGTGTTGTTTTTTTCAGAATGTCTGTGGACGGATTTAGCAAAGTACTTTTCCCCGATGAGTCGCCCGTGCTGGCCAGTAGGAGATGGAGTAAGTACCAAATGGTGACCACACGCCGCAAGGACGTGGAAGAGTCCAGCAGTTCCATCTTCTCCATGTTTGATGGAATCAATCCTCATGTGGACATTGACCGTTATCTCCAAGATAACGAAAATATAGTTGACCAGGTTTGTAAAACTCTTCTATATAAAATATTAACAGTTCTAGAATCGTATTTAACACACTGTGAAACTATTAATTTTGTCCTTCAATGCTCGTGGTAAGATAAAAAGAGAGTCACAACTTGGGATTCCATGCATCCGTGCATCCCATGATTCCCTAGATTTATCGTTTTCCAGGACAGAAGGGATTACTGTTGGTTCGTTATCCAGGACGGAAGAGATTACTGTTGGTTCGTTATCCAGAACTGAAGGATTACTGTTGATTCGTTATCCAGGACAGAAGGATTACTGTTGGTTCGTTATCCAGGACAGAAGGGATTACTGTTGGTTCGTTATCCATGACGGAAGAGATTACTGTTGGTTCGTTCTCCAGGACTGAAGAGATTAATGTTGGTTTGTTCTCCTGGACGAAACAGATTACTGTTGGTTCGTTTTCCAGGATGGAAGAGATTACCGTTGTTGCGACCTAAACTCGGCAGTGAAACCTGCAACATACCTGGCCATCAGCGGAATATAAAGACTTACGTATCTTATGGTGTAACAATCAATAGTACAATCAATATTGTTCACTGAAATCTGTTCAAATGTCTATGGTTAAGTTATCCAAGTTCTATTAAACGGAACTCTACGACACAGCGTTAATGTTAAATTTAGGGTTCTTGTATGAAGACAGATTTTTGGTTTCTTTAATACGCAAGAACTTTACGCTACCTTCTCTTGTTTATCACGCAGCCCAGATCAATTTAATTGGTTAAAGTAAAATTGGCCTTTTCTGGCCACACAATCCCCTTTTATGACATTCCCTTCTTACTGGTATGCTTCGCTGCGATAACCTTGTTCAATGAAATGTATAGTAATGGTGAATAATTACATTTCATATTTCAACACGAATCCCAAGACCAGGGGTCGGCAGGCTGCGGCACGCGTGCCGAATTAGGCACAGAGAGCGATTTTCATTGACACACGGAAGACCCACAAAAAATGCAATTCAAGTCTCTTCTGTAAGAAAATTAACAGGGTGACATTTAGGCACTTGGCACGCTGAATGAATTTGAAATCATACTTTGGCACTCTATTCTCAAAGGGTTGCCGAGCCCTGCTGACTAGACAGTAACTTAAGTCTAATGTAATTTTGTGATAAAGAAGTTTGTAACAGAAAAATGTATTGATCTAAAGATGTACGTATCTTTTCATACTTTGGCAGGACCTGGTGTTTTGGGTGACCGTTGGTTTTCATCACATACCTCACACGGAGGACATCCCCAACACACCAACAGTGGGGACCCAGGCCACCATCAGTTTACTACCGTACAACTACTTCACGGAGTGTCCGTCCGTTGGGTCACGTGACGCTGTCAGAGCAGACGTCAGGAACGACTCGGTGGAGTTCCAGAACTATGGCATCTCGTCCAGCTCCCAGTGTTTACCAATGAAATTTGACTTTTCATATTTACAGCAAAATAAATCTTATTTATTTCCTTAATTGTATTGTGTTATGCTTTTATATGCGATTTGAATGTTTTCTTACATATTATACTTATAATATAAGCGAAATAGAGTCACACTTATTAATACGTGTGGATTTAATTTGATCATGATATTTTGTAACCGTTGAAACCTTTATAAGGCAAAAACTGTAATAAAATTACGTCTAGGGCGACGAAACCCACAAATAAAAGTTAGACAACTCATGTTGTTTTTTAAACTAAATACTAGCATTTGTTGAGTTACTTCCCTTTAGTAAAATTAACTCCGTCGGATTTACGAGTTCTTTTAGCACAGAGCACTTACATAAATATTAGTTTTATCACTCCTTAAGAAATTAATTAGCACACACTTAAGACACGTATGAAAATTGATGTATAATGATAAAGGAATGTTATTAAAACAACAACATTTATAGCACAGAGAACGAAAATCTGTAAATGAGATGAGAATAGCTTGCTGTTGCTGAACATATAGTCTACTGTATCTGTAAAACTAGTTTCGTTATTTTGAACTTTGTGTGAATCTTCTAGCCATTCTTCAATAGTACTTGAACGAGGAAACATCTGCATCATCTGTTGTAGCACATACTCAAATAAGTTCCTGTGCTTTCCTAAGTAAACACACTCACACACACGATAAACCCAACTTGATACACAAGAGCTTGATGATAGAAAGACCCAAACAGTGGGTGGACTAGCAGCAGTGGATCTCATATGCTAATATACCCGGGGAGAAGGTCACACCTGTATTCTTACGTCCTCATCGCTTGTGTGAATAGAATTATCGGTCAAACAAAGTCATTGAGTCAGGTCTTTGATTTTGATTAGTGTTTTAAAGTTACTGGTTTGTTCAGGCAATCCACTTCATGTTCGGATGCCGCTCGGGTATGGATTAAACGCACGGAGGAAGCCCCATCCCCCCTCCTTCCACCGATCCTCAATGCCAGGGGTCGGCAACCTATTGATATTAGTGTGCCAAATGAAGAATTCTAATGTATTAAGCGTACCAAGAGCTTTTGCTTTATCCTGTTCTAGCTTTCAATTTCGTGCAGAAAATAATTGAATTCCCTTTTGGGTGTTCTTTCGCGTGCCAATAAAAATTGCTCTGCGTGCCAAGTCTGGCACGTGTGCCGTAGGTTGCCGACTCCAGTTCTATGTTACGTGGTAAGGGATGGGTCTCCATTCGAAAGGTCACCTTTAGCCATGGATGTGAAAAGGGGAGAACATCTATTGTGAAGCCATGCATTCGCAATATGGCCAAATTTAATTACTGCCCCTGTTTCCAGACTTTTAGGTGCATTTCCGATAATAGCTTGCGCAACTCTGTGCAGGTACACTGCCCCACTTTAATTCCCCCACACAGCGGCATGCCCCAGACAGGAGCTTGTGGTCGCCCCCCTTCCCTTCCACCTTCCACTCACTGGGACAGCAAAACAAAAACAAACAAATGCTTCCATGAGCTGAGATTGTCCATGAACACAATGGTTTTACTTGAAGTAACCAAAATTGAGTAATCCGATCACCAAATACAACAGCTATAGTTACATTCATTTCAATTCGCATCATTGTACAAATTGAATGACATTTCGCTCATCTTTGTTTGACGTATATCACAACCTTTCAAACTACTGTAAGCTATTCATTATTAGCTTTTACACTAAATATGAAATGTATTTTCTCTTTTTCATTACCGTTCATGATTCAGATGTTATTTTACAAGTTTTTATTTTACAGCCCATTTTATTCAATTTTAATGTATTACTTGTATCGTGCATTGTACAATCATGATTGGGTAATTATTTTTCCATATGATCATTAATTATATGACTGTTGTCTATTAGCACTTTGCTTTCACACAATGTGCTTGTTTACAGTGCATTCTCAACGTAAGATTACATCGTATTCTACTGTGCTTTATCAACCATTCTATTTTATATATATCTTTGTATATGTCATCTATATATATATATATATATATATATATATATATAGAGAGAGAGAGAGAGAGAGAGAAAGAGAAAAAGAGAGAAACACAAAAAGAGAGATATAAGAGATGTAGTGAATTCTATAATTTTAGAAATTGAAAAACGTTTAAAGTCATAGTTAAAACTGCTGGTTTGTTGACACCTATAAAAAATACCCAAATAATAAAACTTTCAACCATTAAAAGAAAAATACAAACCCTTTGCACTTGTTTAAAACTTAAACCCTAAGACGTAGGCTACACAACTATTTTCTTACAAAAGATTAATCTAATGCAATTTTCAAATTTAAAAATATAAAAAGCTTTGAAATTTAATTAAAATACTTTAAAACATATTAAACTTAATAAATAATTAGTAATAATATATTTTACCAAATTCAAAACAATTACAATTATTTTTCAACTTTTCTATTTTCTCTAAAAACCACGAAGCTGTTAGACTGAACACTTTTCTTAAACATCAGCAGCCTCGCTTTCCTTCAACATAAACTTCATTTCACATTTTTTTTAAATGCCTTATAAACCCTCCTATCTCCTCTCTGCGCCATCTCCCATTCATCCTACCCCCCCCCCCACACACACACCTAGCCTCCCACCGGGGGGAATAGCACAACCTAGCACGTTCATTCCCCCCAAGACAGGTGTGTGTGTGTGAAAGCCCGTGAGTTCATGCTCGCCTTTTCTTCCCTCCCCCGTGGTGTGGGAGCGCTTGCCCCCACTCTCCCACCCTCCCCCTTAACTTTTCACCCCCTTCCCCCCTCCCTACCTACTCACGACCGACTCGTTCTTTTTTTTTTATTGGTGTGGTTCTTCACTGTGATATACATTTTCTGAATGCAGGTACCAGACAGTGGTTCCTTCATTGAAAGTTCACTGTATGTTCGTGCCTGCGCGAGATAGTGTATGTGGTGTATGTGTGGTGTGTATTCATTAGCACGAACCTGGAGCTTCGAACCACAT
Organism: Anisus vortex; assembly: GCA_949126835.1. Classification (NCBI taxonomy): domain Eukaryota; kingdom Metazoa; phylum Mollusca; class Gastropoda; family Planorbidae; genus Anisus; species Anisus vortex. The sequence goes on along the minus strand of OX421492.1, from coordinate 10,471,391 downwards.
AACAGCAATAACAACAACACCAACAATACCAACAAAAAAACACATCAGCAATGCACATTTTATTTTGATACATACTCCATCTCTTTCTGCGCCCACTGTTTGTAATTTGGTGTGGATCGTTTTATAACCTGTGGACTTTCGGCTGTTACAGATAGCATTGAAAAAAAGGAAGGATTTCTTTTTCACACTAAGGATATAATAGACATCAACATGATTGATGCCAAGCAATGGTAAGGTTTTGATAAATTTTATTAGTGATTTAACGAGAAAACAATTCATATTAGTTACTCTGTAGATGTCTAGTCTATATTAATTTATACCACAATTAAATGAAAATTTTATTTATTTATTTAAACTTTTTACTTTTTTAATAATTTCAATCTTGTTCTTGGACAGACCTTTTATTATAATATAATACTCATAATTTAAGGCAAGATAAAAAATGTAGTTATAATAGATAAATCAGTTTCTTTATGATCAAAATATTTTAAGAAAGTCAAATCTGAAAAATTTAACAAATAATATGAAACTTAGACTTTAAAAAATTACGAAAGTTACTATTTATCTTTTAGTCAAATCACTGAAGGATATGAACATTTACAGTTATCAAAAATGTTTTACCACTAGTTATCCGCCAGTCTACATAAGTCTTAGTATGTTTAGCAAGCGGCACTGCTGCAGACTTGCCTCATTCATGGATATGAATGAAAATATCAAAGTTTTGTTTATGAAATTCTGTTTATGAAATTTCTGAGAAATACATTTTCACAAAACAGTGTTGTTATTCTCAATGCAAGAACAAATCAGAACTAGTTCTTACTAGTTGTATTCGAGTGTCATTAGGATTAAGTTATTGAACCAGATGAGTGCCGTCGATTCTCTTAGTCAAATGCAAATCTTCGAAATGCTCCCCCCTCCACCTCCCCCCCCCCTTCCACTCTTTAAATGTTTCAAATTCTTTTTAGATTTCGCTGTTTGTGCTCCCCCACTTTTTTTTTTCCTCTCGTTCCTTTACGACGAGGCCCTATGACGGCGTCTCTTTGCATCATAGCATGGTCCGGCCCTGTGTTATTCTGAATTAGTCAGGAACATTGATGCAAAGAAAACACTTTTAATAATAATATAATATTTGCATAGCCAACAAACATAATGTAAGCTCAGAGCGCATTTAGCATACAACTAAGAACCCGCTTATAATCTATAGGCTAAGAAATATAAAACTAAATTATGATTATTTAAGACTTTACAAATATAGTACAAATCAAATAAATGAAGCAAATAACCGACCTAACATATAAGTAAGACAGTAGGTGTCTAAAGCGTGCTATCACTTGTAAGTATATTTTTTTCTCCGTTTTTTTTATGCGCTTAGAGCTTACACTATGTTTGTTAATATCGCTTTATAAATACTATTATTATTACTATCTAAAAGTAAATATTGAAATAATGAGTTTAAAAAAATATTACCGATAGCTTCTTCTTCGGTTAAGTTTTTGTAGATTGCATAACATAAGAGTTAAACTTAATGAAAGTAATAGTCAAATCTCATGTTTATGCTTAAACTGTAACTTACAGTCAGTAAGGATATAGGAATAAATGTATTTTAAGAAACATTGTACAACACTATAACCCTTAACAGTATTGATGACTTGATAGAATTAATTACATTGTTTTATGACATTAGTCGTGGGATTTTTAATGTTTGAATGTAGATAAGTACCCTTCGGAACAAACTGATCATGGGGCTAGTGAAGCAGCGTTTACTTTATCCCAACGAATGTCAGGTACACATGAGAGCTGGGTAGACTCAGAGACACCCTGTAGTCCTAGCCCCCACCAGGATTCGAACCCAGAACCTTCAAATCGCCAGTCGAAGGCGTGCCGCATGGCTACCGTACCCCATAATGTTTGTATGAGTGTATTAAAATGGCTATTGACAGATCTATATGTTATATTGTATGAGTGTATTAAAATGGCTATTGACAGATCTATATGTTATATTGTATGAGTGTATTAAAATGGCTATTGACAGATCTATATGTTATATTGTATGAGTGTATTAAAATTGCAAGCTATTTTTGAACTGATGCACAATTTCACCCTAAGCTATTGACAGATCTATATGTTATAGAATTATCAGTAGTTGAAACGTAATAAATAAATCACTTTTTTTTTTACCTAAACTCTAATTGTTCTGAAGAATATTCCCCAAAGTTTAAAAAAACACAGCATTGACACAGTAGACGAAATTAGTCAAAACAGTGACGCAACATGTTCAAAATAGGCGTACATTTCTATAGAATGACAAGAGTTATAACAAATTAGAACATAACAAATTGGCATACAATAATTAAATTTTTTTTAAATAGACAAGGTTACGTATTTTTAAGTAAGCTTATTATATTGTCAAGGCTGTTGTAATGTACAAATTTCTTTGCTCTATAATAATAACAACAGAATTGAAAATAAATTTCCCTCTCCCCATAAAAAGAGCTGAATAAAGAAAATACTACAACGTTTATTCAGCTCAAATTATATTCTTTCGTTTCAATGTTATCTGAATGTTGGATACTCGATGTGTCTGTTGTTCAGAGCGATTTCCGCACTTCATATAATAAATCAACACAACACCTTTTAGGTGTCGAGAACTGAGTTGCGTAATTCCACATTTGTCTCAAGCCTTTCAGAAGGATTGGTAATACAGACATTTCAACATACAGGAGTCCGAGTTTGATCTTTTGTATTTTTGTGTGTTGTTGCCAACTGGCAATATTTGAAGCTAGATCTGGTTGTTTTAATACATCTGCAACATAATTCACTTAATCATAAAGTCTCAATGACGACATTTTCCAGCATTTAAAATCTTACAATGCTTTTGTCGTTGATTAATCATTTATTTGGTCGAGGCCAGCAGACAACAGTCAACAGATTCCTGGTGGTAGTTTATAGACTTAGTGAAAGGTCTGAAGTTGATAATATTCATGCTTGTATGTTCATATGACATACTTTATCATATATCATGACTTTTTATATATCTCAGTTATAAACCACTTATGTTTAGCCTAATATAATATGTATTTATTCATGTTTATCTATAGACACCTTTAAAATTATTACAATGTTAACTCTCAATAATGTATATAATAATAATAATATATATATATAATGTCTATCCCTATATTATATCAAATTAGATCAGTCTATCTATAACTTTCTATCTATCCATCCATCTATCTATCCATCCATCCATCCATCCATCCATCTATCTATCTATCTATCTATCTATCTATCTATCCATCCATCCATCTATCAATCTATCTATCTATCTATGTATGTATCTATCTATCCATCCATCTATCAATCTATCTATCTATCTATATATCCATCCTTCCATCTCTATTTATCTATCTATGCATGTATCTATTTATCCATATATCTATCTCGCTGTCTATCTATCTGTCTGTCTCTATGTATTAAAGTGCATCCGTCTACACGTCTGTCTCTCCACATATCTTTCTGCCTGTTGATATGTTTATCTTTTTTTAAACATTTGTAACATTAGTTTTGACCGCAATGGTAGGTAGCGTGACCACTAATTCCAAATGCGATCAATGGCATATATCGGATACCCAATGACCATATTAATAAACCTATACATTATTCCAGTTTTGTAGAAAGGTGGGGATGTCTCATAAAGTTTATTCTCTCGGTCAATTCAACCTGACATCAGTTTTCTTTTTAAATCATCTTTGTTTCAGTTTTTTCAAAACATTACAGTCATGTTAAAACATCAGCTGTGATTCGTCTCTTTTCTTAGCCATATCACTCATTCCGATACTGCCATTTAAATCATTTAAGAAATTACATCACTGTCAAGAATGGTACCGTTTTCAACCCAGAAAATGTACTGGCATAATGTTTTTGTTTGCCTGAGTTGTCAAGAATTAAAAAAAAAAAAAAAAAAAAAAAACAACTCCAAGGCTTATCTTGTCGTTTTTAAAATTAGCTCTAAACATGTTCCAGATTTTTCCCGCAACGATAGTGAAAAAGAAATATTCTGTTTTAAAAAATATTTTGTTATTTATTTCACCTAATAACGACAGTTAATAATCTTGTTTGAGTTTCTGAGAAATGTGAAATTCTTGAAAAGTAATTTTTTAGAAGTTAGGAATGTTGTTATAGCGACGATATTTTGACTTGACAAAACGAGATAATAAATAAATATGTTACTTGTTTACCTATGTTTCTAATTCTTCTTAAGCAGATCGACTAGTAAACATATGTAAGATGCGTTAAATCTTAAGAGCATCATGTATGTATGTCTAATATATCTATGTAGGCCTATCTATCTTTCTAACTAAAAGCACACTTATTCGGTCTATTTTAATAACATGGCGTAAATGTAAAGCGCCCCCGAAGACTCCACTGATCTATAAGACTAATTGTAATGAATATAGCGCTATATAAATATGTGATGTGTATATATGTATCTATCTATCCGTCTGTCTATGTGTTTATATCTTTATCTATCTGCTTATATGTCCTGCTATCTGCCTGTTTATTTGTATATCTGTCCATCAGTCGGTTTATCTGTCGTTGTAGCTATCTGTCTGTCTGTTTCTCTATCTCTCTACATTTCTATCTGTCGACCAGTCTGTCTATAACTCTATCTTTATGTCTATCTATCTACCTGACTGCCTGTATGTCAGTCCCCAAATATAAAACTAGACGTCGAGAAAGAACAAAATAGATTCACTAGAGAGACACGTACAGATAGTGCAGGAAAATTAAAACACCACATTGAAATGTAGGATATACCAGATGTTAGGATTTGAGAAACAACAGACTTATTCTGATGTATTAATCCGCTCGAGTCTGTCTGTCTCTTTGTCAATTTGTATTCACATAGTATTCACTTATATTTTGTGTGTTTCTGAGGTATAATATATATTTATATATAAATATTTATATATCTATATATATATGCATGTATATGTAAGTATTCGTGCTTGTTTTATAACGGTTTTAAACTGCGAACAAATACATTAATACAAGTTTTCATTTTGGGTATAAATTTTCATCACACATTACTGTGTTAAAGCTTATGTTCTGGCATTGACTAGTTGCCCCAACCAACTGGAGGAAAAAAAAAAGAGGGGGGGGAACCTGAAGTCCCGTGAAGGAAGTTCTAAATATAGATGAATCTGCTAGGCCACCTGCTGGTGTTGATACTACCTCGCAGGGTGTTTCATCTAATCTCGCAGGGTGTTTCATCTAACGTTGACTGGGTGAAAACAAACCTTACGGAGAGAGCGAGCCTGCCATACATCTATTATGCGAGGACTTCGGTAGTTAAACACAATATATCCGGTACCCTATTCCCTGGCAGGGGCAGGGGGGGGTCTCTGGGGGGGGGGGGACAAACAGATTGGATATTACGGGATAGGCGATAAGAACAAGTGATAAAGAAGAGCGCAGCTTTCTAAAAAAAAAAAAAAGAAAAATGATATCCCTAGCATAGATAAGAGTGACTGCATATTTTTTTTTTTTTTTATAGTTTTAACTGGATACATTTTTACCTATAGCTTTAAAAAAATGTTTTTATCACGAATAACAACATGGGGGGGGGGGGAGTTTTTTTTCAAACTTTTATCGGCGAATTAATTTTTTTTAAGTTTCAGAGAGATCTGACTTTTATAGCTGATTTTGTTTTCTACTGCGCAGTAAAAATTGTAGGAAACCTAAACGAGTTCCTTGTAATAGTTCATGGAGTTTGTCCACATTTAGCGTGACTTGGACATATTTTGGTTTAAATAATAATTTAGTGCCTTGAATGTAAACACGATGGTAGAGCTGCAGATGGATATTGAATTATTAGGAAAGCACTGGGTCCCAACATCAGTAGGGGGAGAGGGAGGGGGGTGAGTTCGTCACTGATTGGAAGAATACGTGAAACCCAGCAATAATGGACCCTCGCCCCCCCCCCCCCCCCTTTCCTTCCACTGAATGCCATGATAAACCCAATAAAGCACATTACAGGGAAACTCTGGTTGAAATAAAAAGATCACATTCAATCAGTGGCTTAGCTAGGGTCATCTGCGCCCGGGGACATGACACAAAGTCTGCGCCCCTTCTAGGACCGACAGAGTCTGGGGGCTCATTGAGCTCCCAAGAACATATGAAATTTTACGGTTTATCTGGTTCATTTTCAAAGCACCTGGTATTTTAATGAAATATAATACAGACTAATAATTCTCTATAGGCCTACAATTGTAAACAATTTTTTTTGCAAAAAAAATATATTCTACTAATTATACATTATACATGACATAGTCTACAACAAATTCATCCTCCTTGATTCTACTGTCGCAAACTCGTCAATCACGTTGTCAAGTGTTTCTCTTTCGATGCAAAGGAGTGCAAGATCACTCTCTCTTTCTTTCTTTCTCTATGGCCTCTTTTTTTAATAAGACAATTTAACTCCGTAGCAAGACCAAGGCCAAAAGCAAAGGAAAGTTATGGAAAAAAACGGTAAAGCGATTTATATTTAGTAACAATAATTAACGCGTTTGTGATTATCAACCGTTTTATTTGCATTTATACCAAAAAATTAATATTACCAAGCTTTCTCATTTTTGGTAATGATTTTGTAAACATTATCATTTGGTTGTCCAGATAAGGATCTAGCAACTGATAATATTGATGATAGTTTATTCTCAGTTTAACTGAGATTGCTCAGTGCTAACAATGAAAATATATATTAACTATAGTAAAGCGGATTTCATAAGTAGTAATCATACAAACAGGGTAGTTAATGTAATGCTTAAAAAATGTGCATGAAATGTTTTAGTCATATAGATCTAATATTTATATAATTTTCAACTACATTTTACAGTTTGGTCATTATAACGTTATAACTTGTAGGCCATTTAAAATTAGTCTATTTTAAAAGAAAAATAAGAAACACGATATTAGAAATAATAGCATAAATAAAACGGGCTCATTATCTCCCTTTAATTTAAATAAAGTTTATAAATTTGATTCAATATTGATGCCAAACAATTTATGTTTTGTAATATAACAAATATTACTGACTAATTATTATTTCTTTTTATAAATCCAGCATTATGGTATTCATTATAATATTTTATTATTAGAGGTATACAATTGATTTACGTTAAACAGTTGTACATAAACATTTCCTGAACTAATTGTTTGTCCATTTAACCCACTTGATTTAACTTGTCCTTGTAAATGCGTTCAACTAACTGAAATGTGTCGCTCTGTCATACAGAAACATCGTCTTCAACAGTCAGTTTTCCTCATTAAGAACTGGAAAATGTTTGTTTTTTCATCAATAAAAAAACATCTTTTTTTCATCAATAAAAAAACAAACTCTTGGAAGTCTCTCGCGTGCCATTGAAAATCGCCCTGCGTGGCAAATTTGGCACGCGTTCCCTAGGTTGCCGACACCTAACTCAGACAATCTTTTCCCATTGAATTAAATAAGACAAAATAAGCTTTAGTTTGCTGAAGGACCGCTCACAGCTTGCAAATGAAACAGCAATCGTTAGAAGTATTTGCAGTGAAATGTGCATATTCGGAAATACGTCAACTCCATATGAAACAACAAAACCAAGAAGATCCAAAGGAGTTTCCAGTAGAACTTCAGTCCGGGCACCGAGTAGCATTTTACAGTCTCCGATTGCTGTGCACAATTCGTGACCATTGACGTCAGTGTCGTAGAAATTTTGCAATTTTGACGAAGTGTATCGATATTAATTTGTCTCAGCGAGAAGAGTTTTGACGTCTAGTAAAAATCCAAATTGGTGTTTAGCTTGTTTAGACGTACAAACCGTATTGATATCTCCTGAGTCTATCAACTACGCTGTTCATAACACGTGCAATTTCTTCTTCTGCAGAAAGTCATGCATCTCTTGCTAATTCTCCAGGCATCCTCCTTTGTCGTCTAATCTTTTTGTCAACCTCGATTCCCCAAGTTGTGCATCTTGTTTTTCCATTGTCTAACGCAACCTGGCTCAAATTATCACGAATGTTGACAAGTTCTTGCTCCAGCGATTCAAGATCAGATGCTTGCTGCTTCCTTGAAATTCATAGTAGGATCCTGCAACCGTTTCTGGACACGATCAATTTTCCCAAGTATGATGTTCCAGTGTAACAAAACTAGGAAGTTGAAGTTTAATATACCTGCCAGCAAAGTTTCTGCATCACTTCTGGTGTTAGGCGTCATAGTTGCATCTTCTGATAATTTTTCCAACAGCTCTACTAGTTCATCTAGTCCTTCATAAATAGCTTTAACAGCTTCTGATCGTGCACTCCAGCATGTTTTAGACTCCCTCTTCACTTTGATTGGCACAACTCTTTTTAATTCTCCCCAACGAGTTGTTGAACGAGAGAAAAACAAATATAGGCCTATACTTTTAACCTTTCCGAAAAATGTGATAACAACTGGACCCTGTTTAGCTGAGTGTACTCATGCTAAGTATATTCGACTCGAAATTATCCAACCTGTATAATTGTTAAAACCAGATGCCACTTTAATATGAAGAATAATATTTGAACCCAAACTGATCTTTGTTTAAAAAAAACGCCATCAGCAATCCTATATTGTGGATGTGTCATTTGTTGTATGAGTAGAATGGCGCCCCTTAATGCTCAATGGGGGCGCCAAAATCATGCTTGCCAACTGGTTTGTAATGAAGATATTTGTGGAGCTCCAAAATTCAATCTTGCAAACGTATTTGGAAATACATTAGTTTACATCAAAATAAAATTAAAGAATTAGTTTTAATACTCATTTTGGCGCCCCCTAACGTGGCGCCCGGGGACACATGTCCCCCCCCCCGCCCCTCCCTAGCTACGTCACTGCATTCAATGTTGCCAAGTGGGAGGGGGGGGGGTGGTGGTTAGGGGGGATATCAATTAAATTTTACATGGCGTGCATGGGTCAATACGGGTAGAGCCAGTGTCTGAAGGGGGGTAAGTGGGTAAGTCCCTTTTTTAAACACAATAATGAGTTATCCCCACTGTTTTCCGACTATATATTTTTATTTATATGCTTATTTGTAAAATTGTTATGAACCAAACACTAACCCTTGAATTAGTTCTCAAATTCATACATTATATTTGATAGAAAATCGGAAGCGCCATGTTAAAGATTGCTAATTGTGACGTAAATAAACTAACCCATAAAAACCACGTTTTTAGTATACTCCCTTTATTTGTAAACTAAGTTTACCATCATGTAATTAAATAATATATAAGAAATATCTTTTGTTTTAGCCTTCTTTGTTACTAAGTATTATTTTCCTATCATAATTTGTACGGAACATTGTTTACAAAGCTAGAGCGCAAAGTTTGATGACGTCAAATCTCAGTGCATCCTTTTTTTTTCTAGCTTTGGCCCGCAAAAAACATGAAAAGTTGGACCGGCATTTTCAACGTGAAACCAAACCATAGACCATTTATCTATGAAAATTACCCGTCGGACCTAATTGATCCATAGGTCCGATGAAGCAGCGTTCACCAGTTTCTGTGTGCACGGCATACTAGGGATTGTGTGGCATAGGGGATTGTGTGGCCAGCATTATGCACATCCGCCTTAAATTTACCGCCTTAACTATGGACAGGTACCCATCAGAGCTGGGTAGACTCAGGGACACCCTCCAGACCCGGGAAAAAATTCTAGCCTGCACCAGGATTCGAACCCGACTCGCCAGTCGAACGCACTGCCGCTCGGCTACCGTGCCCCATATTTATCTATGAAGTGTTTGTTAAATAAATAAAAAATCATAATTAGTGTATAAAGTTTTTTTAAACTGAAAATTTGATAGAATGTATTGTTAGTCGCCACAAGTCTGCTGCCCCAGTTTCAACTCGATTGAACGACGGGAAGTGGTAAAAAATCGATGCAAAGTTTTGCAAGCACGCACGCAGGCAGACAGACAGTACGAGTTAATATAAAGGGAGTAAAAAGTCAATTTCTCTAAAAATCTCTTTTGTTGACTTAGCACCTTTTGCATTTAGACTACTCATATAATTATATGAAGTCAGCTTAGTCAGGTTTTTATAATTAGGGTTGGTAACAGATATAACTTATTTGTTAATCAAGTTGTGCGCAGTATTACGAGTACTCACTCACTCACACATACAAACACACACAAACACACCCACAAACACACACACACACACAAACACGCTTATATGTAGACACGGGAGATGCCTCAACTTGATTGTCTGCACGTTTCAAACCCAACAAGAAAAAGGCCACCAGAGAAGAATACAGACAAAGAGTTTTGTATTTCAACTCTTCACTATTCTAGCTTTTTAAAACTATCACCAGTTCGTGAAAGAGTGATTAGAATGCAGAAACGAAATACAGTGAACTCTCGTTTATCCGTAGATAGATTCCGAGACCGGCCGCGATAGCTGAAAATCCGCGAAATACGGACACCATATTTACATTATTTATTTTACGTGCATTCGGACTTTTAAAACATCCCTTTACATACTGTTAACAGACCACCCTTTACAGTATTGTACAGATATTTACAGTATGTACATACTGTACACAGGCACAAATGTTTAGCAATAAAACAGTAGGAGTACATTAAAAAAAATGAAAAATTGTTACGGTACTGTACAATTTTACAGTATTTTACTCGAAATTTCCTGACAATCCGCAATATGTATTTTCTCATATAATATAATGAAAAAAAATCCGCGTAGTCGTGAATGGCGATTCGCGAGTAGCGAGGGTTTACTGTATTCTGTATAGAATTTTCAGACCTCCAACTGTTGATCCTCTATACTATAAGGAACATTAGCTTGAACAAATGGTCCTTAATGCTTTGTTTGTTTAAGAGAATAACACGACATATTTTTTCACATACAAAGAAAACACTTAACTGGGCTTGTATATATTTTTAAATAACCTTTTGTTAAAATCATATCCTACACACGTGAGCGGCTAAAAAGAACCGAATACATACACCTCTCTCTTTACTCTTTCCTGCACTTTCTTTCTTTCTACATTTTCATTTTCATTTGTATTTTCTTTATTTTTTTTATTGTTGTATTATTTCTTTCAAATCTGTATGTAGCCCTATAACTCTAATATTTGTTTTTAAAACAAAGCGTAAATATCATATTAGGTTTTGTAAAAAATAAAAGAACTTATGTTAACTTAGGGAAGACATATTTTTTTTTCTACTTATTTATGAATTTTTTTTCTAAACATAGAAAAACATTAGCAATAGTTAAACTTTACAAACTTCATTTGCGGTAAATTTCATTCATAACTGTGATAAGTTTCCCCCAAAGCTGAGATAAGTTTCATCCAAATAGCTGTAATAAGTCTTAACCAAAGCGGTGATAAGTTTTATCCAAAGCCGAGATAAGTTTCATCCATAGTTGTAATAAGTTTCATCCATAGTTGTAATAAGTTTAACCAAAAGCTGTGATAAATTTTATCCACAGTTGTAGTACGTTTCATCGCGCGATTCAAATAAAGACAATTTTCGGCTTTAAGAATTCCGAGATTGGAAGGAATGAATAGAGTAGGTCTTCCGGTGAAAGGTCGAGCTATAAATAGCCAATGTGGCGATAACTAAATTTAAATCTCTCCCTCCCATATGAAGCCCAGGTGCCTGGGATGTGTGTTATTAAAATGAAAAGCAATAAAAACTGATATCAGGCTAAGTGAGGGAAAAATATCATAGAACAAAACAAAAATAAATACTGGAATTTTTTTTTGCTTTTTTTTTAAATGTTCGCGTATAGTTATTAAGTTGTGAAACGGAAAGTTGTATATAGAATGTATTGAAATGATCCATGACTGTTTTCGAAAAAAAGTTAGAAGATAAATTTCATATTTTTTATCTGGCGTTCTTCGCAACAAAACTAAACACTTTAAATATGTTATCTAAAAAATGTAGGCTATTTTTGTAATGCAGTAATACTTGTTTGTATATCAGGGATGACGCATCTACGCATTTTTATTTACGTTGGGACTTTAATTTCTTACAATGATTAGTGAGTAAATTTGACAAAAGATGTAATTTTACAATGAATAACTAATGCAACTAACCTAAGCTCTATGGAAACTAGACGAGAAACAAAAATCCTTACTCACTTCACCAAGTTAGAAGCATCAGGTCATCACCCTCTAAAACCCAAGCTACTTAAGACCTCCTCAACAAAAAGACTTCAAAGATCCAATTTTATACAAGAAGCCAAACATCTAAAAAGTAAATATAAAATAGAAAACATTGCAATTGAACCTACCCAACCCCACAGCCACTCCCCCCCCCCCTGGGACCCAAGCCCTACTCTAAAAATCAGAGACGAACTAAGCAGCATAGGGAAAAAATCTGACTACACGCCCGAAATACTAAAAGAAGCAGTAAACAACATCATTAGAGAACAATACCCCCAAAATGCATGGACCAGAGTCTATACTAACGGGTCAACTGGAAAAGATTTGAAAAATGGAGGAGCCGGCATTTTCATAGAGTGGCCAAATGGAGAACTCCTAGAAAAATCCACTGTCACAGGTAGCCCCTCAGATAGCACTAGAGCAGAAAGAAAAGCAATTGAGCTTGCTGCAAATATACTAACAAGCCACACTCAATCCCCCAAAAGCCGGATTGTCATCTTCACTGACGCCAAAACAGTACTCCAGTCTCTAAAAAACTCAAATGCCCCGATCAACCAGTCACTTCAGACCTGCCCTCTGTATCTTTCTACCCGGTCAGGCATTTGGCCCCTGGGGGCTACCTTCAACGACAAACTGTTCGGTGGACTAGAGCAACTGACAGCCACGGCGCAGTTCATTACAACTATCAGACTTGTTGTCTGAATCCTCCCAATCAAAACATTTGAGGACGAAGAAGAAGAACAATGAATATATTTTGATGTGGCTATAGCCAAAAGGTCTGATTCAATTCAGATTGATATCAACGTAATATATCACATGATCAGCGAAATAAGTAAACGTCAATACAATATAGGTAACTATGTAATAACAACATAGCGATATCTTGTAGAGTAAAGTAACAAATAGTAAAGTATCCCATCGGACCAGATTGATCCATGGGGCCAGCAAAGCAGCGTTCACCAGTTTCTGTGGTCACGGCATACTAGGGGATTTTGTGTCCAGCACAATGCCCAGCCGCCTATATTTTACCCCAAGTAAAGTCTGGTACCCATCAGAGCTGGGTAGACTCAGGCACACCCCCCCAGATCCGAGAACAAATGCTAGCCTTCACCAGGATTCGGCCTCCTTCTGTTGGGCCCACGTGAGGCCGACAGCCCTTACCTCGCTGATAACTGATTTCCCCCAAGACTGCTTTGGTCTACCTACTTTTCTATTCCATCGCGAAGGTTCCAGTCTAATGCTTTCTGACCACATAATCTTCTGGTCTTTTCAAGATGTCTCCAAAACGCGCATTATATATTTTCTGATCATCACCCCAAAAAAATCGTAAAGGCCTTTCTTAACCGGGTCGAACCTGAGATCGGTGATCTAGTTTGCAAACCATAGTCACATGTACGAATACAAACCCCTAACCTTTCTATGAGGTCGCAGATCGGGGTTTGCAATCTTAAAAAGGCCGATCCTACATTTGACGTACTTCTCTGGAAACGTAAACAAATATGGTCTCATTATCGTTTAAGTACAGTTCCGCCATGTTGATTACCGCAACTATGCATTCGCGTCTTTCTGCACCTTCCTGTGCCTTTCCGCTAAAAAAAGTGCCATGTTCGGCCCAGGTTTGCTCAACACGACGTGCAAACCTCCAACCATGGTTCGCGATCCATTCCAACCCGAGATCGCCAACCCAAGACCGGCAGGTTAATACGTAGAACGGTTCGGAAGGGTCGACGATCTGGTTTGCGAACAATTATCTGTGTATAATTATGTCCGCCAAAAGTTCTAATAAACAGTCTACACAATTATCTGTGTATAATTATGTCCGCCAAAAAGTTCTAATAAACAGTCTACACAATTACCTGTGTATAATTATGTCCGCCAAAAGTTCTAATAAACAGTCTACACAATTATCTGTGTATAGTTATGTCCGCCAAAAAGTTATAGTAAACAGTCTACACAATTATCTGTGTATAATTAAGTCCACCAAAAGTTCTAATAAACAGTCTACACAATTATCTGTGTATAATAATGTCCCCACAAAAGTTCTAATAAACAGTCTACACAATTATCTGTGTATAATTATCTTCCCACAAAAGTTCTAATAAACAGTCTACACAATTATCTGTGTATAATTATGTCCGCCAAAAGTTCTAATAAACAGTCTACACAATTATCTGTGTATAGTTATGTCCGCCAAAAGTTCTAATAAACAGTCTACACAATTATCTGTGTATAGTTATGTCCGCCAAAAGTTCTAATAAACAGTCTACACAATTATATGTGTATAATTATGTCCGCCAAAAGTTCTAATAAACAGTCTACACAATTATCTGTGTATAATTATCTTCCCACAAAAGTTCTAATAAACAGTCTACACAATTATCTGTGTATAATTATGTCCGCCAAAAGTTCTAATAAACAGTCTACCCAATTATCTGTGTATAATTATGTCCCCACAAAAGTTCTAATAAACAGTCTACACAATTATCTGTGTATAATTATGTCCGTCAAAAGTTTTAATAAACAGTCTACACAATTATCTGTGTATAGTTATGTCCGCCAAAAGTTCTAATAAACAGTCTACACAATTATCTGTGTATGGTTATGTCCGCCAAAAGTTCTAATAAACAGTCTACACAATTATCTGTGTATACTTATGTCCACCAAAAGTTCTAATAAACAGTCTACACAATTATATGTGTATAATTATGTCCACCAAAAGTTATAATAAACAGCCTACACAATTATCTGTGTATAATTATCTTCCCACAAAAGTTAGTCTACAGAGTCTTCACCTTGAGAACTATATTGTATTATAAAGAAAACAACTAATTGTATCTAAGATAAACATTTGGACAAGTTGAATAATAGAGTGTGTTGGTCTGTGTGTGTGTGTAAGTGTGTCAATGTACGTGTTTGTGTGCCGTTTTGTGTGACTGTGTGTTTACATAAAGAAATTTGACACGGAAGATGTGAGCTGTTGTTCCCTTCAACAGGTAAAACATAAACAACGCAATTCAATTGTGACTGTGTGATTAATGAAAAACATGCTTTGATTATGAATGTTCTATTGTGTGGTGTGTTTAGGGCTGTGCCTAGATGTACATATTTCTTTACCCGTGAGTTGTTGCCTGTAAATCGGTAAGATTTTATTGATACTGACATAAACTTCTATCTAATATTATCTTGTATATTACAGACGCTCCTTCTATAAAGAAGATTATTGCGTCCTACGCTCATCCGTTGTTAGAATTTAGTCTTGCATCTTTATTAATGTTTTAAATTATGTTAAGTTACTGGTTTTCCTGGTTTGTTCAGGCAACCCATTCCATGCCCGAATGCTACTCGGGAAGAAAGAGTACTTATCTGCAATTGTTCTTGCATAAGGAATAAGGAAAGTGTTTTTGTTTTTATGTTTATCTGAGCATTGCAACATTGTCATTGGGTTGTATTTCTAAATTAGAGTTGAATGTCTTTTGTATTATTACTACTTTACTCTTCGCACTTCTGTCCGCTAGTGTTTCTAGGTTTAGTGATTCAACTATTGGTGTAACTCTTGTCAGTTGTGAATATTCGCTAGTAATGAACCTTGCAGCTTTTCTGAATTAGTTCTAATTTTTTTAATGTTTTCTTTAATTTATGGGTCCTATAAAGATAGATGCATATTCTTGAACAAAATCAGTCTAACAACGAATATCATCATTCTTCTTCTTCTTCGTTCTCAAATGTTATGATAGGGAGGATTCAGACAACAAGTCCGATAGTTGTAATGAACTGCGCCGTGGCTGTCAGTTGCTCTAGTCCACCGAACAGTTTGTCGTTGAATGTAGCCCCCAGAAGCCAAATGGCTGACCGGGGTAAGCCGCAATATAACAATATTACAATGTAACAATATTACAGTATAACAATAGATCTATATCAATATTACAGAAACACACACACTCGCATTAAGGTCGTGAGAACGCCTCCTTTTTTTTACCGCATTTCCGGCGGAAAATCCAGTTTATAGAACACGGCTAAATTTAGCAACGGAAGTAAATTGATGACTTGTGGGAATGTGATTTTAATCTTTGTGCCTGGATCCTTCTTCTACGCCATTAACGATGCATACAAAATTCCTTAGAATAAAAAAAAATTAACCATATCGTAACTAAAATTTCGTATTTTTTCCACAAATTATTATTCTTTTTAATGTTTTTTAGTTTGTTAATGTAAAAAAAAAAATAAATGAACTCACTTTTTTGTGCTGACGTTGCAATGTGCATATTTTAGCTAAAATTTGCTTGAAGATTTTTTTACTTCCAGGTGATAAGTCAAGTGTTTTTCATGTCAGATGTTTCTTATTTTTTGTAAGAGTTGCCGGGGGGGGGGGGGGGGGAATTATGATTATAGAAAAGTTTTTTTCGCCAAGCTAAAGTGTTCTTCGTCAACCTAATTTATTATGAACAAAAATATTATGATATGTTAAATAGAGTTTAGTTAACAGACGCCTTGAAAGCATAATCGATCTAGTTCTTTATGTACCAAAAATATACGTTTTACAGGTTTAAGTTGTTTTTAGACTTCATTAGATCGTAAGGGATTGTTCACAAATGACGTCTCCTGATTAGTATTAACTCACACCCATCTTCTTTTTTTTTACTATCAGCGTTTCTGCAATATTGTGTACACTTCCTAGAACTTAGAATGTTAACTTGTTAGATGTAGGAAGTTTAAATAAGGTAATGTGCCACAGAAACCGGCCCTATGATCCATTTAGTCCGACGGGACACTTTACTTTATTATTGTACTGCATTTTAAATGAGATTTTTATTTCACATTCCTGTCTATCCTGTACTTATGACGCTTTCTTTTTTTTCAATGCAAATGCAACTCTCTAAAACTGCTGTCAATCTATTTTATAAAACAATCCTTTCATTTGTCTCTCTATATAGATCTAGAAATAGACCTTCGTAAAAAAATATCCATTTCATTGTTTGCAAACACACAAGGTAATCTGCTGTTGATTTTTTTATCTTTCAGTCCCATCATGACGTCTTGATGCCTCATCGGCTTGCCAGGGCAAACGGAACTCTTCAGCGTTTAGAGAAAGAGATACAACAAGCAAAAAATAGTTTTTCAATTTAAACGAAACTATTCTGATTGTGAAGAACCATTTATAGTTTTATCTATAGAGTTGTAATGACTTCGTGTTAAGTGCGCCATTGAATGACGGTATCATCTGATTTCTTCGTCTAAATGACAAGTGTTCAAAACATATCCGGTACAAATTGACTCCATAACGAGAATTGAATAATTTGTACAGAATGGGATTCTTGTGCTAAACATAATATGTTTGTCACGTTATTGTAAACTATTGCAAATAAAGTACAGAATAATCAACAACACAAAATTCAAGAGGATTTCATGAGTTTCATCTATGACGGACAGGGAAATGATTTCATTGGTTGCACTTGTTGACGTCAACGTTACTGTGGACCAAGAGAACAGAGCTTAACTTAGCACGGGAACACAACTGATCGTCGTTGTAAACACAGTAGTTAGTCACTTAGAACACAGCAGTTCGTTATTCGGAACATAGCTTATCGTTATTTGAAAAACTGCTGATCATTAATTGGCTAAGCTGAAGAAAAACAAACGGCTTTGTTTTACACGACAAAGACCATTAAAGTTCTATTAAAATATGAGTAGCAGAAGAGCTTTTCATCGGAACGGAGCTTCTCCGGAGTTTAATATAGCGCTAGTTGGAGCTTTAGGTGTTGGCAAATCAGGTCAGTTTCTTTTTTAATCATCTTCTTAAAGCACCTGACTTTCGTTTCATGTCCACGCTCTCATTTTGCCAAATGTCCCTGGTTTGAGTCCAGGATACTGGAAGATGCCCTGATCCCCCCTCCCCCACATCCCAACACTCCCGCTCTTAAGGGAAGCCTAGCAGACATTACTTGGGGAAAAGTTAAGGCGGCTGGCTTTTATGATTGGCCTCGCATGACGTGGCCACGGAATGTAGCATCACTAGACTTACTGCCATGTGGACTAGCATGGGCTGAAAGTGTTTTTCGTTTTTGTTTTTTTTTGTTATGTAAGGAATTTAATTAACGATATATATATCGAAAAATTAGTTGCATATTTAATAAAACTGTTCTGAATGAATTCAGAAGAAAATGTCCGGAAGAGCAGCTTGTCAATTTGTGCCAATGAAAACGTAGCCTTCAAAAAGGACCTATAAAATTTGTATTTTCTATATATACGCTCAGTGCTAATATGATGCATTCATTTATATATATAATACATTAACCTTATAATGTTTTAATAAACGATATAATATATTTAGTAGGATTTTGCTTTTATTATGCGCTCGACTTGGGGTAGGTTCGATTTAAATTTGTAATTCGTTTGGCATTTAGCGCGACCCAAAAATAACTATAAGATATCACCGTTTTATGAAGTCATTAACACATTTTTTATTGCTATAATTTATACAACAATTTATAGCAATTTATAGTAAGATAGATACAAGAAACTCTATAGAAATTAATATTAAGGTAAATAAACATAGGCTACAACAGTACGTAACCATTAGGTGAATGTACAACAATCCATAACAGTTTTAAAATAATGTTTACACAGCATAACATACAGCTAAATATACAGCATAATATATATATACACACAGACCATAACAGATTTATTTTAATTATTTTCTCCTAATAATTAGGCCATGTGTCATCTAACATAAGAACTAGAATGACCTTATTATTTAGACTTTAAACCAACCCCGACCTACACCCGAATCCAGTAACTTTGAGAACACAGTATTTCTACTCACAAAAGCCTTTCTTACACGAAGTGGCGTAAATAGGGTACATGATGCATCGAGCGCCAGGGGCGGGGGGTTGAAATAGGCCTCATTTTAAAAATGTTAGTTCCCTTTATTAGTAAGCTAGTACGTTGAGATTGACAAAATGTCAGTTAGACGCCTATGCAAACCCTGGCGCCTGGACCGGCCGCCCTGCTATTGCCCCCTCCTATATTTACACGTGTTCTAAGGGCATTTTGTGAGTTCACAATGATAGATCCACAACATATATCCAACCCGACAGAGAGACAGTCTCCGCCTTCTCTAGACCAGACAGCTTTCAGGCTGCCAATGCCAGACAACACACGTTTCGACATAAGCAGATACTTTTGATGGCCCAGACAACTGTATAGACAGCAAACTCCATGTCTAAAGAATAGCTTCAGTTCTTTCTGTGTTTCTCACTGTCTTTGAAACCTTTTACTCAGCGCCTTACTCCCCATACCCCCGCCACGACCTTTGCTTTGCAGTTCCAGCGACCAGAGATATCAGTCCAGTGATACTAGTCCTGACAGTATCATGATACCGAGACAATTTACGGGGGTTAGAAGGTGGGGGAATGATACTCAACCTAGCTACGCAGTACAAATCACGTCTGTAGAGTTTCCACAGAACTAAACTTTGTTGTTGGTGTTTTCTTAAAGCTTGAATTAAGTTTTGAAATTACAAGATTCGACGACGTCTTATTTAACACTCTACACAATTTTAGTTTCAAAATAATATGATATTTTGTATCAATGAAACAATAAAAGAAATGAAAAAATGCTAATATAATGTTGATTGAGTGACTCGAGTGTATTGTTTCATAGTGAACCAGACACTAGGCGGAAGACAGAAGACCCTGGACATAACAATTAGTACCACGCTGGAGGCAGCGCGCTAGGCTGTTGTACCGAAGGTCATGAGTTCGAATCCTGGTGAAAGATAGGATTATTTCCCCGGGACTCGAGGGTGTCCCTGAGTCTACCCTGCTCTGACATTAATTAGGGTTGGATTAAAGGCTTCTGGGCATTGTGCTTGCCTCACATCCCCTAGTATGCCGTGGCTACAGAAACTGGTAAATGCTGGTAAATGTGTGGCCAGCACTATGCACAGCCGCCTTTACATTACCCCAACAATGGTCAGGTACCAATTGGAGCTAGGTAGACTCAGGGACACCCTCTAGACCCGGGTATAAATTCTAGCCTTTACCAGGATTAGAACCCAGGATATTCGGTACGCCAGTCGAACGCGCTGACGCCCGGGCACTGTGCCTCCTAGAGAAATAAAACAGATACACATTTTCTAACCCTTACAGTCCCGGGCGCGTATATAGCGGAACTGAAGGCAGCATAGATAGAAGTAGGTCGGTACGGGAAGGGTTAATATGTTTCTTTCTGCAAGCTTCTATGACACAGATTTTGCTTCTTGTCCAGTCGAGGGACAGGGATCGACAACCGATGTAATACTTGCCAGTCTTGGCATAAAGGGCAATTTTCAATGGGCACGGGGAAGATTCCCAAAAAAGAGATTTCTACAAGAAATTGATTAGTCGAACTGATTGACTTTTAGGCTGTTGGCACACTAATGATTTAGAAATCCTTATTAGGCACACTATCATCAAAAGGTTGCTGACCCCTGGTCGAGTCTATTTATATATCTATTAAAGTATCCATCCATCCACTCATCCATATATCCATCCACCCAATTTTATTTCTGCCAATTCGTCCTGCCAATTACCGTCCTCTTTTAACATCCGCCTGTCTCTAGAACTGGTATCCGTCTGTGGGTCTATTCTGTATACCTGCCCAATCACAAACGCCCGCATACACACACACACACACACATGCACACACACGCACAGAAACACACACCCACACAGTTCATACACACCCACACAGATATCGGCCCTATCCCCCGTGTATATTTATTTAATCCCATCCCACATCGTTCCTACCCTCCCCGCATACGCACCTACCTACACCCACTTTTCAACAGGTGTCATACTCATGACATACTCAAATAAAAAACCTGAGGAAATAATAATAACCGAAACAAAACAAAAACAAAAAAAACTGTTCAGAACCAAACACAAAAAAAACAACAAAAAACGCGTAGGTTATAGAAGGCGCAATTAATCGAGCATCCACTGCATATGAAGAGTACTGGGTACAAGGGTGTCCCTAATTGCCATATGCGAGAAGCTAGGCATGAAGCCCATGTAATGGCTAGCAGGTGCCTGCAGTAAGAAAACCTCTGGTAGAAACACAGACTTTCACATTAGGTAGGAATATCTACAACGTAAGCAAAAAACAAAAAAGTGGTGGTGTGGGGAAGGGGCGAGGAAGGCGGGTAGGGAGAGAGGGGCATTTAAAACATATTTTAAAAGTATGTTTAACAAGAACGTATAAAGAGAAGAGAGAGAGAGAGAGAGAGAGAGAGAGAGAGAGAGAGCACTAAGCAGTCTTTTAGTATTATAATAATAATTAATCTGTATAATATAGCATAAATAGAATAATAAGTGTAGTGCTTTTATTTATTGTTTCTGTTGTTTCTTATTTTGCGCTTCTACGTTGGCAAATAAAGGAAATTTATTCTATCGTACACATTAGAAAAGAAAACAGAAAGATAAACCTGCAATGGTGAAAACGACAAAAGTGAACAAACAATCAAACATAACACAACATTATCAACAACAACAATAATAAAAAAAGATGCACAACAATATAAAATACAAACACACATCAACCAAAGGTGCAATTCAAAGGAATAAAGTTTTATTTATTTTGCTTTATAACAAAATTGAATTCATACAATTAGTGACATAATTCACAAGTCTTCATGAGGCCTGCTCTTTTAAGTTCAATGCATACATGAACTTCCGGTTTATTTCCGGCAACAAACTTAAAATACTATTTTCAGCTTTTTTTCAAATATAGATTTTACAAATATACAAAGGCTACAAGATTAGTTATGAGTAATTCGCTTTTAACATTAAAAGTGAGTATTCGATAATTAATAGTCGACGTGTTAGTCGCGTTAGTTTAATTAAAATTTGTTACTTTACAACTAGCATACACTAAACTAAACTATATAGGTCAGGTGTCATATTTAAATGAATTCTTAAAATATCTTAAATTCAAAATAAGTGATTCTTCATGTCTGGTGTTCAAAATCATTCATTTTTCTTTTTGGCAACATCTTTTGAAAATGATTTTATCCCCTACATCGTTTTCTCACTCGCGGACCAACCAAGAACGCAGCACATAATTCATGTTTTGTCAGTAAATTAACGAATAGGATCAGTAAATGTTGGAATGCTTCGACTTTTTAGGTTCACTATGCATGTATCATCGTTAAGACTTGTCAATATACGTATGTTTCAAATAAAATTTGCATTGACGGTACAATGTTTTTCGGTGCAGTCATAGAGGTTCGTTTCTAACTGGATGCTATTAAATGAAGTTATATAGTTTGGCTTCTATTGCGGTGATATCGTAAAAGTACACTATAAAGAAAAAAAATTAGCTATTCCGGGAAAAAAAAACCTCCTAATTAACGGATAAATCTTGAGATAATTACTACCCCCGTTCTGCCACATGTATATTTAAGCCACCACACAAGCTACACCTGAACACAGACACACACACTCAAAGAACCGACGCAGCAGATATACTGATTAGCTAATTCATACATGTAAAGATCAAACAAAAGTCATGGAAAGCCAAAAGTTGGTAAAAGCAAAGAAATCTACGTAAGAAAGCAACATATTTTAGTTTTAATTAAAGAATGTTTCGTGTTTAAAAAAAAAAATTAACTTTGAATTAGATTTACGGAGATATACCGACTAGAGATTTATCGCTTATATAGATCTTTAATTACGTAGAATATGGTTACAATTAACAAACAAAAAGAAAAGTTTCCGAAAAAAAAATTATGTTTAACTTCCAACAACAGTTTGAAATATTCTCTTAGCCACATCAGGGATCAACATTTTCTTATCATAATTAAAACCATTCAATCTGTTTGTTGCTGGTTTGTGGTCGTAAAAAAGATCTAAAGATCTTGAAGAGGTAAAGAATTTGCTTAAGCTTATATATATATATATATCTTCGAATTTTAATAGTCGTAAATTTTTTTTTGTTTTGCGTTTCATCTCTGGCAGTGTTTAACTTTTATTGTCAGTGTTATGTCAGACTTTATTGTGAAATCGGAAATGACTGCACAATAAAACAATTCCAATAAAATAAATACAATGATAGCTGGTAATAGTTGAAAAGATACAAGAATTTAGCCCCTAGTTAGGTAAAGGATTTGTTCCTAGGACTGGAGGGTGTCCCTGAGTCTACCCAGCTCTGATAGGTACCTGACATTAGTTGGGGTAAAGTAAAAGCGGCTGGGCATTGTGCTGGCCACACATCCCTATTATGCCACATGAAACTGGTGAACGCTGCTTCTCTGGCTCTATGATCAGTTTGGTCCAATGTATACTTTACTAAGTAAAATTATGCGTCAAGTAAACAGCCACTGGGTTTGAACTTGTTGGCAATAGTCTACATTGGGCAAATATACTTTCTAATTCACACAATTTTTGTGCACGCTTGAATGTATTATAATAATTGGAAGTGAGTTCCAAGCATATTAGCTTTTTGTAAGGTTATACAAGTTGGGTGTTCTCTAATTCATTTATCGGTTACAGGAGGGTGGAGGGTATATTACATATGCAATAACAAAAGCATATACTCTTTCTTCCCGAGTGGCATCCGATGATGGAATGGGTTGCCTGAACATATCAAACCAGTAATTGAACATATTTTAAAACATTTATCAATATACAAGACTTGACTAAGACTACTGTCGTGCGTAGGACGCAATGCTCTTCTTTATTGAAGGCGCGTCTGTAATATATAAGATTATAGATAAGAAATATAGAACCACAACAATGGTAGCCTAATATAATCCAATGAAATCAACTTATAGCAAATTGCCTCAATAGACTTAGCAAGACATATGTTTAAAGAACATCATGTACATTAGGAAACCATACAAGCAATTATAAAAATGTTCTTTTTTAATGCTCCAGGTTGAGATATTAACCAGACGTTAAACACGTGCCGTATGTGTTTTTACATATTAACCCAAAAATGTTATATAATATCACTAAATTTATTTTTAAACCCCTGACTCCTGGTTTTAAGCTTTTACAGACATTAAAATTTGCACTGGAGTGAGATTTAATAAAATTCTTTTCAATTGAACCACAATGGGAAAAACTCATTTTTTAATTCATTAGGAAGCATCTCTTCTAATTTTATAATAATTTTATCAAATACATTTATATTGGCACTAGTAGTGCTTTTTTGTTTTCGAATTTATTACCAATCCACGAAGTCCAAAAACTTCTTGATAAAATAAAAATAAACAGTTTGACTTATTTTTATTATTTAAAAAATCCAGAAATTTCTCCCAAAATGCTTTAGGGAAAAAAAAAGGTTAAAGAGCATCGTATGCCTGCCTATATCCGGGGCCATGGTCTTACACAATAGTGCAGGGGAGCTAAATGTTACTCTCAAAAACATTCATAACTTCCCGAAACAAACAAAACATCTGTTAGGCAGAAGTTCATGTACCGGCAATTGTCAGATTTTCCCCCCTCGACTACAGGCTCCGGTGAATGAGGTTTCCTGTAGGTAAAGAGAAAAAACAACAGTACACAGAAACCTCATGCTCGTTTTTTTTCTTTTGTTTTTCTCACTCAGGAATGGTGGACGGGGAGGGGGGGGGGGGGCTAAAGAGAATATGTTGTGAATAATCGAATATTGAGTTTATGTTAAACAGCTTTAGAAATATCATCATGTTTGTGTAATAGCTATAGGCCTATGTTAGCTGTTTATCAGCATTTACAAACATAACTTTTTTTGGCATCACTTTTACTATTGAATCAAATGTGCAAACGTTTTTTTAATTAAAGGTAGAGCTAACTCAATTTCAGCTAATATTTCTAATATGTTTCTTTTCTCTTTTATAAAAAAATAAATGACTTACAATTTATAACTTTGACTTGATCAAACTTTAAAAGGTATTTGAAAATTAAATATATTATAACACTTATGAATGATGGCCTGTATGTATATTTTTAAACATTACTTTAGCTACTTAGTTTGAATGATTACTACGTATATCTATTTCTTTCTAGTTTGTCGTTAGTAGAGATAAGCAAAACCGTTCACCATGCTGATCGCCGCTCAATTGAGCGCTAACTAAAAAGATCCGGATCCCTCCCCCCTCCATTATTTTACATGTTGGCTGTCAAGGGGAGAGAAAAACAACTTGGATCCCTTGTTGAAACGCCGTTTTTTTTTGTTACTTTTGATCAGTACAGACCCGTATCATACTGATCGGTTCCCGTTCTGCATTTCGATATGCTGGTTTCGAATGCGACTGATCGCAAATAAGCGATCAATCATCAATCAATATAGGCCTATATAATTACTGGATCAGACCCGATCAGTACAAACCCGTATCAGTGCTGATCGGGTCTGATCCGGATCCTAAGTGAACTATGGAAACCAACATCGAAATGCAGAACAGGAACGGATCAGTACTGATCCGGATCTTTTGGCAGTGATCGGCTTTCGAATCCGTTCCTTTGAAAGACCCGGATCAGTCGATCAGTACTTTAGTGAGCGACCCATCTCTAGTCGTTAGGGTAAATGCAAAATTGAAACACATTGAATGAGATCAAAATTTACTTTTTTGCAAGTGTTCGATCCTCATATTAACTACCTAATGATAATGACTAGACAATAAGTGTATTGACTTAACATTATACTTTATTTACCACTATTTCTAAACCAATTCATTAAAACAAACACAATGTTACATTGGCGTTACATTTTAAAGATATAACATTTTAGAGACGTGACATTTTAGACACGTAACATGTTTTATTTTATTGACTTAACATTTTACAGCCAATTAGCAGGTATTTGTTGCCATTTAATATGGTCTTCATTTCATTGTAGTTTGTTGAGCAATTTACATTTTCAATATAAAGCATTCTTTGTTTAGCTTAGCTTATCATAAAATTGAATTTGTGTAGAATTTTCATTCTAGTGAGATAGGTCTCGGTTTATCTGGGTCTTTATCACTGTTCTATAAAAAGAATGGATTAGGCTCGGAACTAGCATCATTGAAGAAATTTCCGCCATTTTGATTATACTGTTACTGATCAATAATTACCGTGAGTTTGTTTATTTATTTAGATGTTTGTTTCTGCTCTATATTCTCCTAAGCCGTTTGACTAATCGGGTTAAAAGTTAAATGTATAAATTGTAAACGTCCTTCAAAAGAAATTTTTATTTTATCAACAATATTTTTTAATTTGTTAATTTATTTTTAAAAATTAACTTAGACCTATTACTAGTCACCGTATGTTAAGGTTATAAAATGGGCGCCGTTTCCAAATGATATCCCTTTGAAATGCTTTCAAATTTAGTGTGCTTCGGGACCGGGTTTTCCCGTACTGCAAAATATTGCTGTCTACTTTTTTATTATTAACTTTTTTTATTGTTTGGTATTTGTTTTCTTTTTCATTCCTTTTGATAATATTATTGTTAGTTTTATATTATTAATAAAAAGTCAGAAGCTTGACAGAAACATTTCATATGCGTATTGTGTAAAATGGCAGCAACATAGATTCCGTTCCGATCTATTTATAGATAAGTGGCGCAGTAAGTTTTAGACACAATATTGTTTATATCGATAAGTGCGGTGGAACTGATTAGATTTACCTGTCTTCACTTTGCTCAAACCAATTTATTAAGAAGGCGCAATCCATTCCTTTTATAGATCAGTGGTCTCTATGCTTTAAAACTCGTCTTGCACTAATAAGATGTAAAAGTGTTTTTTTCTTACTAATGCAGGCAACCCATTACATTCCATAATGCCACTTGGAAATAAAATTGATATAAATTATTCCTGGTAACGGGTACAAGCTTAGATTGTCTTACCAATATCTAGGTCTAGATTGTTAGAGTAGGTCTAGCTAGAAACTAATAAATTTATGTACTATAGCAACCTCGTTTTCGCTACAGTTTACACACCTTCATCGCCAGTTTTTAACTAGATTGGACTTCCGTACAGCCAGATTTATTTGGCTGGGAATTTCAAATTTACAGAACTTAACTTGCCAGATTGGAAACCGATTTTAAAAAAAAGAAAAAAAAAGTAGTTGAGCAGTACAGAAGGCGCGGATGTAATTATCAATGCAGAAGGGAAGGGAAGGGAAAGATAATTTGGGGTAGAGCAGACAGACAACAACATAGATATGTAAGGAGGGAAGGGGTTGGGTGAAGAAAGAGAGAGAAAGAGAGATGGAGAGAGAGAGAGAGAGAAAGAGAGAGAGAGAGAGATAGAAAGAGAGAGAGAAAGGGAGACGATGGCATGTTGGAACACGAGACAAATATTTTTAGCTTTTGTGAGTAAACTGTCACGGATCGGCACGGACTTGTTAGTGACGTCATTGACAAATTAGTTTGTATAGGAGCGAAACAGATCACTTGAACGTAATTTGTCTTGTCTGTCTATCAATCGTCCTCCCCCCCCCCCCCCCAACACATTTTTCTTTCACCTCTCCCGTCAATTCCACAATGCCTGGCCGCATTTCCTTTTACAAATTAGACTTAGATGGACTTTAGATCCCACCCCCCCCCTTTTTTTTCTACACAGATTTATAACAAAATATATGGCTCTTTTTGAAGGATTCGAACTCGACTCTTCTCCATATGGCCGATCAATCGACCACGTGGTGCCAATAAAGATTCGATTTGAATTTATTCCATAAAACTTCTACGAGGAATATTTGCTGTTGTTGAAAGTAAGATTTGAAATAAAAAATATATTATATATTGATAAAACGTTAAAAAAAAAATAACCGTTCTATCAGCGAATCAATTAAATTATCGAGAATACTTCTCTAATGGTTAATCATCAAAAATTCCTGACCTACATAAGGCTTATAATGCTATTAATCGGAAATTGACTTCAGTTCATGTCAAGGCCGACTTGAAGGTGAATGTGCAGCGTCTTGAATTTCATTGGTTGGGCTTTATTTTTTACATACACATTCATTCCTCCAGAGATTTACGCTGGGGTTGAAAACAACAATGTTTACATTGGATACCGATTTCTATATCGTCTGCCAGTTTTCCTTCAGCTTGTAAACAGACAAAGAAATATGACTCTAATAACGAAGTAAAACGAACAGGCTTTAGTTGCCAATAACCTTAATTTGATTAACATATCCACGGCTTCATATTATAGCTTTGGCAGTAAATAAGATAAATAGAGCAATTTTTATGCAGTAAAGTTGGCAAGCTTTTCAAACAATTCAAATGTAAGATACTTAAAGAAAGCTATAAAGTTTATCCTTATTTTGAATATGTCAACCAAAGAGCCATGTTTTAAATCTAGTCTTGCTTTTTTAAATGATGATAAGTTAATGATTTTCCAGGGCTTTTTCAGGCCTCCTATTTCATACACAGTTACCACTCAGAAAGGAAGAGAAGTTATATGCATTTATCTTGCATATGAAATGATAAAAGTATTTTAATCCTTAGGTCTATCTGGGCATTGTAATAAATTGTTGTTGCGTTGTATTCCTAAATTAGATTTTAATCTCTTATGTATTATTACTGCTTTACTCTTAAGCTCGTCTGCTCTCTGTTGTTTCTATGTTTAGTAATTTAACTTATTGGAGTTACACTATTAGAATCATCTATTTACATGCGCAATTATTTGTCAGAGTTTCTGTTCATCACATGCGAACAATCGCCCGTTTTGCTCTTATGGCGCGTGGAGAACTTGAAACCGTTATTTATCTTTTTTTTTTCTTCCTGCCTCGTTTTGCACCGCACGCGACGAGATCAGAGGCACGCGCGCCGCTATTTTAAATGTGTCACTGCGCAGAAGCAGTCAGCACTAGATATTGACCAGGTAAAGCTGGTGTTCACAGACGTAGCCAACCAAACCAAGGCAACAAAACATGTCCTATATTAAGAACACACATTCAAAGGCATATAACAACAGCTATACTAAAGCTATAATTACAAAGTTAATCCTAATCGATCTAAAGTTGATCAAACATATTGTTCATATTGATATTATATTGTAATGTATCACGTCTTGGTGAAACGATTAATTGTATTGAACAATTTTTAAAATAATGTTTATTTGACGAACTTAACACGCAAGCAGGGTCGGCTCGTCCATATAGGCAACCTAGACGGCTGCCTAGGGCGCAAAATTTTTGGGGGCGCAGTATTGAGGATTTTTTTTTCAATTGAGGATTTAAAAATACAAACTAAATTAAAGTTTAGTACTTCTGCGCGCTACTAGCATATACAGGCGAATTACTAGCTAATGAAAGGCGAATAGTATTTTATTTAAGTTGTCTTAGAAAAAAGGAAAGAATGCCCTAACACTAGCCTACTCAGTTTCTCCCCGCCGAGGGCACTTTAATGGGGGCGCAGAACTTGTTTTCGCCTAGGGCGTGAAGGGAAAATTATATTTATAAATAATGATAATAACTGGGCTGACTTTATATACTAACAGTTCGGTATGCTAGTTAGTAGAAGACATTTTTCTTTAAAATAAAACTTTTTTTTGAGGATAAACTGTTTTTAAAGCTTTAAAATTATTGCACTATTGCACCCATCGTTGTCATATAATTTTGTTTTTCGGGTTTCTCGTATTACGAAGTAAACGCATTCGCTATTTAAAATAATTCAATTTTAATAAGAGAAAAAAAAAACAACTTTTTTTTTTAGCTAACCAGCTTATATTATTGAATCTATTTTGTAAAATATTTCAGATGTAAAAGTATTATTAAATTTACCGTCGAATCAGTTCATCTTGTCTTGTGTATAATGAGTCTGTTGGAAACTCTCGTCTGCTCCTTCCTCACCTGAGGTTAGAGTTCATCGTTGTTGAACATCTCAGAACCTTTTTTGTTGCTGTTTCGCTGCACCTCTAACTGCCTTGTTCTGAATCTTAACACAGTGCTTGATTACTATTGAGTGCATAAAAGCTAACGTGTCTAAAACTGTGTGCGTTGCACTCTCTTCCTGCCTGTTAAACAAAACTCGCCGTTATCAACGCTCCTGGGTCTTTGTCTTTGAAATGTAGTTATTCTTGTTGCATTTCCATACCGCCCAGTTCCAAATCCCAACACAGTGTCTGATTACAAACTGGGTACAGAAAAGGTAACGACGGTGTGTCTAATCAGCATAATCCCGTTGCACTCTTTTCCTTCTGCCTCTTGAATTAGGGCAGCCGTTAACAACGCTCCTGTGATCATACACCACCTTAAAGAAACACTTATGTCACTTGTTTTGACCTTCCTGACACTCACTACCTGAAGGTCTTCATTAATCACGTGACAGCTGTTTCTCTCTTTCTTTCTTTTCCTATCTCATTTTACATTTCTCCTCTCTCTCTCTCTCTCTCTCTCTCTCTCTCTCCCTCTCTCTCTCTCTCTCACTTGCCCTCTACTCTATGACCTTCTTCTAAAATTCACATTTCCCCATCGTTTTTACTTACAAATACAGCTTTTGTTTCTGTTTTATTATCACATAAAAGGCTCAGAAATTCCCAACATATCATAGCAAGTTCTATTATAGAAGCAATATGAGGCCACATTTCTATTCAATGAAGGAAACTGCTATATTAGACTGTATATCCAAAGGAATTATACTTTCTGATTTCAATAATTGCTGGGGCCCTACATAACTATTGTTATCCGAAATATAAGTCCAAAATTTGACACCATTTGATATGACCGACTTGTGATCAATAATACAATTTGTAATCCCGATTCGATAAACAACATGATGTGTAATTTGATCAGCAATATGTATGTATAGGCCTAATACTATGAGCAAATTACTATTTCGACTTAATACTTTACAGTATACGATGTGCAATAGGATGAATAACATGATGTAAGCTCAAGGGAAAAATACTGTACAAAATAAAGATAAGGTATAAAAAGTATATATTAGTTGTCATTGACACGCTCACTTGTCGCACCGAAGTTTCCGGGTTCGAATCCTTGATGATGGCTGAAGATTTGTTCCAGAGTCTGGTAGATGAACCCGAGTCCAGCAAGCTCTGATGGAAAACTACAGACGGCTGGGCATTGTGCTGACTTTTACAATCCCCTAGTGCAGGAGTTGGCAACCTAAGCAGCGCGTGAGAGAATTGGAACGCTAAGCGATTTAAACTAGCACGCTTGAGACCACGAAGATGGAGATTTTTTTAATGCAAGTCAATGCAACTTACGTCGGCAACATAATACTAGGTTCATCGTGGCGAACTACATGGGAATCATACAAAGATCTAATGCTGAATTTGTATAAAGAAATTATAATGCATAAGTATCACTAGTTATATAAAAAAAAACTTTCACTCCCGTTTCACATCACTAGCATCAAATTTGGAGAATAATTAAAGGGAGATAATTAACCCATTTTCTTTTCGTAAATATTTTTTTTTTTTTTTTTTTATTTAAATGGCGTACAATTTATAACTTTAAAATGATTAAGTGATAAAAGATAGATGAAAATGATATTAATATTATTTGACTAAAGATTGTATATGTAAATTTTTAGACATTACATTAACTACCCAGTACGTATGATTACTACGTATCTATTCTGTTTAATTAGTGCTAGCCAACAACTCTTCAGTTTCTAAATAATTTATTAGCGAAAATCTCATTAAAGCTGAGATCAAACTATAAATAATCCATACCCATTACTAGCTATAAGGCAGCTGTGTCATCACATGATAATGGTGACTAGAATTATATCTTGAAAACTCAATTTAAATGTTGATACATTTAACTATTAATGTATAAGGTGAGTAATGAAATTGTGTATTGATCGTAAAAATAAATGATAATAACAATCAGGTTAATTTCTTTTCTTTTGGTATTGGTCTTGCTACGGCTCTAAATAGATTGTCTTATAAAAAATCACATAGTTGAGCAGTTTGACTTTCACTTTCAGGCTGTTGGCACGCTGAATGATTTAGAAATCCTAGTTTGGCACACTATAAGCAAAAGGTTGTCAACCCCTGCACTAGTGTGCCGTGGCCACTTGTAAAAGCTGCTACATGGGTCCCAGGGACCTAAATTGTCTCACTAGTGTCATAATGTGAAATTAATTATGCAAAGTTTAGTGCTTTGTAATTAGTTACGCATACGTTTAGGTATAATGTGCGTGTTTGGGAGAAATGATTTCCCCTACACACCTACCCCCCACCGCTTTCCCCACACCCCTACGCCTTTATCAACCGCTTGGTCAGCTCATGACGCTCCTAGATTATCTCTCCTTGTTGCCGCTAGCGCTTTTTACCCCACCCTTATCATCTATTGTTTGGCCTCGCGAGTCACGCGCCGCGCCTAGTTCGGGTCCTTTGTTTAAAACACGAGATGTACAAAGTTGTGAAAGATAGTAAATGTGGTGACAGACCGCCCCCCCTCTCTCGTACCCCCACCCATTCTAGCTAGTCCAGGTGTTATGACTAATCCCTTTGACACTGGACACGCCTCTTGACCAATCGCTGTGTAGACAATTGTAGACATGTGTGTCATTGGTTGACGTTTTGCACTGGGTCGCCATTTTAGACTGACCAGTGGACAGATATAAGGGGCAGGTTTTATGTTGTTAAGAAGACTGGATACTTCTTCTTAAAATGTTACATGACGCTATTCCATTTTGGATTATTTACATAAATTGTTCACTTGGAATTACTGTGTTGTGAAGTCGTGCTTATATATTATTCTTTTCCATGTATTGACGTTTATGTGCTTGGATATAATTGATGTGTTGTGGACACCTTATTATCCCTATATGTAAGAGTGACTGTGTAAAATAACCACGTTAATACCGGCAATAAGCGTTCGACTTATATAACTACTTAACTTGAACTTGTTTGTTCTGAGTGAGTGTGCATGAGAATACGTGAAGCAAGGAAGGTAGACCGCCAGAGAAACGGCACGTTAAATAGAAATATCAAGCGTTGTTGATGCAACAAGTCTAGTTCAGCCAGCAGCCGTCATAGCCCATAGACAACGAACCAAGTGAGGTGGGATTATAGCGTGTGGGCACCCCAGTAACGAGAGCATCGTACTGGCCACACAATCCCCTCATCACAACTAGGATACTTAACTCTTTTAAAAAATAGCCTATGAAATGTGACAAACAATACATTCTAAAATAAAATAATATATGCAAGATGTTCAAATGAATATGAAATGTAATACGATCAACATCAACAAATGTAATACGAATATGAACAGTATTATTTCAACATGCAATATGCTCAACATTATGATATAATGTGATAAAATATTTGTTATGATAAAGAATGTGATGTGAAATATGTTAAACAAATTCAATAACATACTAAACGATATACTTCTTATCATAGACACAATTAAGCTGAAATACTAAACACACTTAAAGCAAACCAATGCTACCCATTTGTAACATCAAGAACAGCTAAAACACACATTTTTTTTTGTCGTACTCAATCTGGCAAACAGTGCTATATTCATATCCATAAAGCCTAAAATATCCGCCGATGAAAAGATAAACGAAGGACTCGAAGATTCGTCTGAAGACAACGAAATGTCTGAGCAGACAAGGCAATGTCTGAGCAAGACAGCACTTCATCATTTCAAGTGCTCACTCGTCCAGAGCGTCAAAGAGAATGCTTTCAACTAATTTCTTGCAGGCCTACTTCAGCATTCAGACTCTGAACTCTAAACTACGCCGACAAGAGTTATAGAGAATATGTTGTACTTTTTGTTGTTGTTATTGTTGTTTCAAGAGTTTGGGGTTTGGAGGGGGTGGGTGTCAGAAGATAATACGAGTGGAGGGTTAATGGCGCTCAAAGATTTGGGCGCCTGTATAAATAATTATTTTTATCCTTTACTGGTAAACCTACTAAAATGGTATTTATTAACATGTGATAACTTGGAGTTGGAATAGGGGCTGATGTGCACAATGGGGTACTCCGGCTTACATCGGCACACTTTCGGGGCATACAACTTATGATAAATGTATTAACTGAAGGCCTGAGAACATAGAACAAATACTTAACACTTGTTTTACGGTTTTAAATTCTACATTATCTATGAAAACTAGTTAAGCCCAAAATTCTGACGCATTCTTTTAATCTGTACGGTTTTCTCTATGAATTTTGCTAAACAAAAAATAAACACATCATTACTCCAGTCAAGTTTAATCAAATGTAGGTGGGTAATGATTTTTTTTTCCATATAACAAACAAACATACAGAATTCTCTTCAATATTTTCCTCAATCTATAATTTTAGAAATACGTTTCCATTAAGTCTTAAGTCCCTCGATTTAAACATATTCTCTTGTGTTCAATTTCTATAGGTAATGATGAACAATCTTAGTCTTATGTTTTCTTCCATATAAAGTTTCGATCTTCTTCGTTTTCAATAGAATGTTAGAGGAGTCAATTAGTCCAATACTGGTGATGACCTGCACAATGGCTTTGCGATGCTCCAAGTTCACCACATCATTAAATAATAAGGTCATTTGTATAGCGCCTCAGTCCATGCTAATGCAAAGAATGCTCAGCGCGCCCATTAAAGCGAAACGGCAATAACAATGTTTTTAATAAAATAGTTTCAAACAAGTTATTGCCGATGGTGGTGACAGATATACATGATTCATTTAGGGAAGTTTCTTGGGACCTGGTACAGTGGACAGGTTGTGTGATCACGTGATTTGAGGTGTTTTGAACTTTTGTATTAATTAAATTAATGATCAGATAAAAAATATATTTAATTTTTAAGGGTTAAGGCGTTGTCAAAACTAACAAAATGATTACATCTTTTATTTTATTCACAAAGCCTGATCCACTTACTTAGTATTGTAAATAACCTGACACTTTCAATAACAAAAAGAAAAAGAAAACCATCAATGTATTCGTCTAGCTGTGCTGTTAAGAGTTTTCATTTATTAGCTTCTTGTAAATTCGATGAAGCCACTTGGTATTTGCTAGTTTATATATTTATGTTTTTTTCGTGTGTGCATAAAGGGAATCAATAGTGTTGCGGCAGAACTCTGGAATTACCATTTGTTTTAACCGTCTTAAACGCCAAGGTTTAACCAGTTCTGACAAGCATCTAGTATAATCTGGGAAAAGTAAAATCTACTAGGTATTATACTGCCCACATAATCCCCTCGTATGTATTGCCCAAAGAAACAGGTGAGCGTTGCCTGACTCAATCTATGTTCACAGTGACATTTGTGGATGTGAAAGTAGAAATGTCTGTAAAAATTAAATATCGCCATATAAATATTAACTCACTATTTTTATATTATTCATTTTCGTTTTTAGAATCAGTTTTGTGTGACATTTCGGCGCCTGTGTCAAAACTGGCACCAGAATGCTTTCCTCTCTCCCCTCCCTACCTCTGGAAACATTACTGATTCCAGCACTAAGGATTTTTGCAACTCTATTTTTAATGCATTTCCCGGTGCATCTATTTTTAATGCGCTTCCCAGTGCAGTTTTTAAAGCACACTTTGTCCAGTGCGATTCGGTGGTGACCCCAGGTGAACTGAAGTCTAGATTTCTTTTTACTCGACCACAAAAGTTGTCGGGCAACCTTGGTATATATTTAGGAACACCAAAGGGTCAATGGTAGGTCAACATACAGGCTATAGTTTTTCTATATAAATACGATATTCGCCTATAGTCTGTAGCATAGTAATTATGTAGAAAGTTATTATATTATACGCTTTATGATATATGCTTTATTATGTAGGCTATATTATATATGCTATATATAAAATCCATTATGTCTGGAGAATCTCTTACTGCGCTCAGATAGACGTTAAGTGATTGTAATGTCACTTTTAGTTCTCATATTTGTTGTCAATTGTTGTTTTTTTGGTAGTTATTTTATTATTTCAGCTTTGTATTCTTCTAAATCTCCCAGGGGCATATTTCATGTAGTACAATAACAACAACTGAAAAGCCATGTTATGCTATAGAATAGTTTGCTTTTTTTTTTTACTTACAAATTGCACTATTCCATAAGATAACTTTAGCTCATCTAATGCTAAAATATTTCATACAATAGAATGTTAAAATTATTTATAAGCCAGTATATTATGGCCATCAAACTTAGTCGTTTTTACAGATGATAGCCCTACTTTTAAGAAAATTTTATGACATGCATAAAATGATTTCGAACGGGATTTACCCGCGTGACCTGTTGGGATTATGACCTAGTGACCTACTTCATTTTCCCATCAACACGAGTCATGTTTTTAATTAGTTCTATTTAACTTTTAAAAAGATTATCTTTATGTTACAATTTTGTTTCTTACCTGTAATGGTCCATACATAAATAATAATAATAATAATTGTTTGTATACAGCGCTTCCATCATGCTATTAGCATGCTCAGTGCACATCAAGTCCCTTTATTGACTCTTCTATATTTTTATTTCATTATCTCCCTTTTATTTATTCATTATTAATAACACCAACAGTCACGCCTGTGAAACAATAGTATACTTTACTTTAATATAGCTGGTTCGCAATATGCAACCGTGACCATTGTAGTTCCCTACCATCACCTTATAGTTAAACTTAGAAAGAGACATTTAGAGTTTAGTTTCTTTGCTTCAACTCCTAGTAAAGACAAACTGTGCTTCCCCCAA
This sequence comes from Anisus vortex, assembly GCA_949126835.1. Lineage (NCBI taxonomy): Eukaryota > Metazoa > Mollusca > Gastropoda > Planorbidae > Anisus > Anisus vortex. Next base: position 10,434,604 of record OX421492.1, on the reverse strand, counting down.
ATTAAATGTCCTTAGCAACATTGCCCCAAAATAGGAACAAATTATCGCCTATATGGCATGATAATTCGAATGTCTGAGTACTGGTATAAACTAACTGGCAATATTATAATATTGGCATTAGATCTATTATATTTTGCTGCCTCGTACGAGTCCAACTACACCAGGGGTGTGCAACATTTTCTACTGTTGGGCCACATTCGAACTTTGAAAAGACAAAGAGGGCCAGTTGCCATTGGAGAATGTAATCTCATAACTATAGTTAAATACACTGTAAATAGGCCTACATGTGGAAATAAATAAAAGATAATCAAATATTGTGTTATTTTATTAATGTGAAACTTGGAATTTATTATTTTTGCAAAATGTATCAATGTCTGCTCTGACTGGTGTGGTAGCAACTCTGTGATCTGCCTTCGGTATCGACTTTTAGTGAATTTCATCACTGACGAAAATTGTTTACAACAATATGTGCTGCCAAACAGTGAGATCATTTTCCTGGCATGTTGATTTTAATTTGGATGTTTTCCACTTACATAGTAAATAGTTTTTGTAAAAATTTACCAAGTCATCGCTACCATTTGATCTTCTTAAGTCCACATTAGACTGCAAATCTATCAGCTCTATTTGACAGCCCTCAGAACTGTCGTCTGGTACGAGATCAAACGGTTGAGAAAACAGCTTAAAATCATTTTTCACATTTTCTGAAATCATCAAATCTGTTTGTAAATTCAGTACACAACTTGTCAACATTTTCAGCGTATTTGTAGGCCATCAAAATCTGCTAGTTTTGCTTTTCTGAGAGCCAGAGCAGGAAAATGAGTGAGTGTTGTTCTATTCAACTGGGTCTTAAAAAGTTGTAATTTGTTCTCAAATGAAGAAATGTGTTAATACATCTTGTTCACCAACTGATGTTTACCTTGTAGTTTGACATCTAAATCTAACATATGTTGTGTGATGTCAGTAAGAAAAGCAAGGTCATTTAACCAGTCATCATTGCTTAAATAGGCAACATCTTGTTGCTTATAATGAAAAAAAATCGAAATTCGTGTGGAAGAAATATTTAAAAAACACTATTAGTAAGTATTAGCTTGGGCCACACTAACTGGTCTGGCGAGCCAGATTGTGGCCCGCGGGCCGCCTGTTGCACATTGTGTCTCGGATCTTCTGTCTTTTAGGTTCACTAAGAAATAATACACTCAAGTCACTCGATGAAAGTTAAAGAATTTGATAAATGTACTTATTCAGAACTATTAAAATACAAAAGTAGAACTATAGACACTGACTGTTTTTTTAAAAATGACTTGTATAACACTCTTTCAAAACAGCAACACATACATATCTATGTGCCTTGTATCAGTTTTAGTGCAGAAATAGCTAGAATCAATTTTTTTCCAATGAAATGAAAAGCGAAGAAAAATGCGTACTAGAAATATTTAGAGACTATGAGATGATATATTTGTCTACACAAATAATCTCTAAGCTATAATTCACTATGAATAAATAGCTTTAAAAAAAATATAAAAACAATTCTAAATGTACAAAATTTAGACTAAATTTTAATCGAACTCATTAATCAGGCTAAACACATATTATAACTGATTGCTAATGAATGCCACACACTTTTCGTACAGAGGAATCTGATCAATGACTTTGACAATAGGAATGTTCATTCTAAAGATACAATTTAACCACTTCACCCTTTTAGATGACAATGTTCTTCGTTTTGTATTTCAGCTCTAACAGTCAAATATATCACACGGCGGTTTATTATGGAGTACGATCCAGATCTTGGTATGTAATTTACTGTTTTCATGGTAGTTTTTCTCAATTACAGTAGTAAGTAAAGTAGTAAGTAAGTAGTAAGTAAACTACCCGTATGACCGAAATTGATCGATAGGGCCAGTGAAGCAGCGTTCACCAGTTTCTGTGGCCACTGCATACTAAGGGATTGTGTGGCCAGCACAACGCCCAGCCGCCTTTAATGTACCCAAAACTAATGTCAGCTGCCCATCAGTGCTGGGTAGACTCAGGGACACCCCCCTAGTCCCAGAAACAAATCCTAACCTTCACCAGCATTCGATGGCAGGACCTTCGTAACACCAGTCAAACTCGCTGTCAGCTCGCCCTCCGAGCCCCGCCCCCCTCCCATTCTCAATTACAGTAGTTCAATTCATTTACAGTAGTTCAATTTATTTACAGCAGTTCAATTTATTTACAGCAGTTCAATTTATTTACAGCAGTTCAATTTATTTACAGCAGTTCAATTTATTTACAGCAGTTCAATTTATTTACAGCAGTTCAATTTATTTACAGCAGTTCAATTTATTTACAGCAGTTCAATTTATTTACAGCAGTTCAATTTATTTACAGTAGTTCAATTTATTTACAACAGTTCACTTAATAGGCGTGTTAAGCAGTTGATTTTAGAATGTAAAGCAATGTATAATGCATGCATTTTATAAACGATTCTGGACAGGGATGCTGCAAACATGTTCTCGTGTAAACATTAAGTTATTCTAAAGTAAACATACTATAAAAGATGTGTATCGATTGCCAAAATAAAATTCTTTAGGTCAACATTATGCAGTAAAGCAATTCAATCGGACCAAATTGGCGCGTCAAGGAGCGTTAAATGATTTAATGATTTATTACTGTCTCGATACTTACGATACGAGACTTCTGGCTCTGAAGTCCAGGTCGTAACGATATTAAGCGGTGGATTAAGAAAATGGGGGAGGGGGAGAGGGCACACAAGATCCTGTCCGAGACTAGTCACCCCGCGGCATGCTGATAGATAAGGTACGGTCTTCACAGTTACATGCACTACACTTCTCTCCCCGTCTGCGGAATCATTCTCATTGGATCATTAACGTGGTGCAGCAGAGGTTCACCAGTTTCCGAGTCTAAGGCAAAGCCTACGAGCACAATACCCAGCCGCCTTTACTTTGTCTAATTATGTGTCAGGTACCCATCAGAATTGGGTAAACTCGGTGACACCCTGACGGTCCCGGGGAAAAAAATCATAGGCTTCATCAGGATTTTTACTAGGGATGTTAAAACCGTTTTTTTTTTTCAAAACCGGTTTTCGGATCTTCAAAACCGGTTTAAAACCAGATTTCGCCCCCCCCCCCTTTCCCTGCGCAATGTCACAAGTCACAGGCCGGAAAAGCCAAATGTGCGTAGCTTTGTAGGAATATTTGAAAAATAGATCAAACTTAATTAGTGTTTGCAGGGTATTCAAGAGGTTGATTTGTCTGAATACCATATGATTTTGTACACCATACCATAACATTCTTTAGAACAAAAATAAAATCTGGGCTAATTGATTAAAACCGATAATAGCTTTTAATAGTGATTAAAAAAATGTGTACACCGTAGAATTAGATCTAGATTTGTAAAATAATGTATTGATGAAAATGATCGCGTGGCACCAATGAAAAGAATGTGTATTTCAAAGTGCAGTTCATAATAAAGCACAGACGCGGTTTCTAGCCGAATTGTTCAGGGTCAAAGGACAAAACTAGTTTGCGTCTTTATTGCGTACATCCAAGAGTACGTCGTCGTCGTCGGCATTCGTCAGTCTCGAGAGACGATGGTGTAGCTTCATCAAAGAGAAGCGGAAATCTAAAAGATGAGCCGACAAGTAAAGAAAAAATCCTGTTAATTGTATCTGTAACTTAACATTTGGTTTGATGTTGTTTTTATCGCAAGCCATAGTTGGTATTTGGAGAAAAAAGAAACACAATATCTAAGACAAATTAAATTCATTTCCATCAGAACAAAAAAAAAACATAAAAAAAAGGTGTGCTACTTGAAGTAATGATTACCTTGCAACCAACAAACCGAAATCCGGTTTTGAAAATCAAAACCGGTTTTCAATTTCAGTATAACATCCCTAATTTGTACCCAGGACCCTTTGGTTAGCCTACCAAACGCGCTGCCACCGTAGCCTAATACACATAATGTATATGTATAAAAATCTGTACAGTTAATGAGTTTCAAGACCTTAATACGTCATCGAGATTTTCTCACGGTTCAATTGCGTTTTGTTACTGTTCAAATTTAATTTTCTTAATTGTAAACCTTACAGAGAAAAATATATCTGAACAGATTAAAACTGACTGTTCCGATTGTATTGTTTATCTTTAAACTGTTACATCTTTTGGAATAGTTTATAGTAACCACTTATCTAAATAATTACTCTTAAAAATCATATTTTTAAAAGCCTATTTATCACAACCTATTGATTTATAAATAAAAGCTAGATATATAGAATCAGTAAAAAAATAAAAATTACTTTAATAAAAAGTTTGTATTGAATATCTTAATAATACCTTTTGTTTAAATAAGGGATAAAATTTGGTTTCATAATAAATATTGATTTGTGAAATTACCATTTTAAAATCAATGCATTAGTTTTGTGCAGGGGTCGGCAACCTACAGCAGCGTGCCAGACTTTGTACGCAAAACGATTTTCTATAGCAAGCGGAAGACTCCTAAAAACCACTTTTCAAGTATCTTCTATTACAAATTGAGTGCTAAAACAGTTTTTTTTTTAGGCTGTTAGCACGCTGAATAAATTAAAAATCCCAATTTGGCACACTGTTATCAAAAGGTTGCCGACCCCTAGTTTAGTGTATAATATTTTTGATTCTTCTTCTACTACCTTCTCGTTCTTGAGATATTTTGGTTACCGATTTCAAAATATTCTTTTTTTTTTAATCAATGAACAAAATGAAATTTAAATATAATATATACATGTAATGCTGCGCCCTAAAGTTACACTTTCTCTGTCCATCTACAGAAGGAACCTACACAAAACACGAAGATTGGGACGGTCATGATATTGTAGTTCATGTTATGGACACCTGTGATAAGGTCAGTTCAAAAATAGCTTGGGTTTTTCTTTGTATGCGAAGGTTGCTTGCGTGAATGTGTTTATATATTAAGGTCAGTGTATTGTGACAGGTATTTTGTGGGTAGTATAAACATATTGTTGTGTGAATATGTGTGTGTCGGGGTGACATAATATATTTCTATTTATTTGTGTATATTATGGGCGCCACTTATTGCCCCAAAAACTACAAAGAAAATGTGTATGCAGTTCGAAACCAATGCAAAATATTATTACCACGCCTCAGTGATTCTATGAATTGTGTTGCGTGTAATGGAGTTGAACTAATACAATTAGCAGTCAACTAGCTAGCGTCTCCTCATAACCAGGTCTCGTCCTTTTTAATTAAGCCCAGTATATTTTCAACACACATGATGGCAAGCATCATGAAAATAACATACAATACATTATATATAATATAACGAGAATTAAATTTACTGAAGGTTCATTAATCTTCATTATATAAATCTAAATTCTAGCATCACTCATAAAGTTTCTAAATTCAATGACAGGAGAGAATTTATCGTTGAAACTACAAGTGGATTCTTCACCCCCCCCCCCCCTCCCGTTCCGTTTCTTTTTATAATCTGCTTCTGTGAACCAATAATTTGCGTCAAGTATAATTTATTTTCTATTTTTAAAAACGCTCAATATGACGTCACGCTTAAGATTAGTGTATGACAGAGCTAGGTTTTTCAACTCTCAAAGCCAAAAGTGCACAAGTAATAACAAAGCCACTCAGAAACCGCCATATTACGTCGTTCATTTTAATATAAAGTTTTTATTTGATTCTTCTGCGAAGTGTTGGGGTAGGGTACGTGTAGGCTATAGATTAGCTTTTACTAGTTGCGGATTCAGAATGTGATTTTATCCAAATGGTCTTATAATAATCTTGAATATATATTATACAAGCTAAATTGCCCGGCGTTGCCCGAAGGAAAATAAAACAGGCCTGTATAACCTACAGATAAAAATGTTTAAAACTTTAAAATGTTTAAAAATGATCAGAAAGCTATAAATCTAATAATGAAAAAAAAAAGTATTTTTTTTTTACTGAAGAATTTTAGGGAAGTAAGGTCATGTGTCTTTAAATTAACTAATATTATTACGACACGCCTGTCCTTCATAAGAAATCTCCAAGTTGAGTTATCAATTCTTATTACAAAGGCGATATATCAGTGGTCATCTATGCACTGTCATATATGCCGCAATAGATAATTTTAGTATTTCACTGGTCAAGTCGCTTTGATATACTTTTCAAGTATTAATTCAAAAAAAATGTTAAATGAAAAGCCAGCTTTTGTTATCTTTTTGTAGATAATTATTAATTAGTAGATGAATGTAGAATAATGAGTACCGAATTGTAGACTGTATTATTTATTTGGCTAGAACCCCCATTCAGTTGATGAAATATTTATTTATTACGTTGTCTTGTAGTTATTATAATTACTGCTTCAATTGGTAGTATCATTATTAGTTCATTTTGATGTTAGTTTAGTGTAGTCTAGGTTGGTCCTGATTCAAAATATCCCCTGGCAATCTTTATAACATTGATTAGAGTTTATTTTATTTATTCAGGTGTATATTTATGTTGGCTCAAATACACAGCAAGTATCGTGTTGTTATTGTGTAGTGTTGGCAATTACTATTGTAGTATAAATAAAACTTTAAATCGAGTTTTGTAAACAAACGAATTATTGGTTTAATCATAGAATCACCTTTTAAAGTCCAAATATAAGAATGATATTTACACAAGTGGTTAAGAATAGCACATTATCCATAGAATATATAAGAGAGATATTCAATAGGTTATGAATAGCATTGAAACTACTGGTAAAACAATATTGAAATTTTTGTATTATAAATCTGTAAGAAATTATATTTCAGAGCATACGTGTTTACTTTTCAAGAGCTGCCAAAGAACTGATGTAATTTCTTACTGATTCGCATGGGTCTATGATATGCTTCGATACGATACCATAACCTAATACAAGAGAATACATTACATTATGGCTGATGTAAGCAGATAATATATAATAAAATACTAGCGTGCGATGGAATACCCGAATGTGACCACCAACAGCGTTTGAAATCGGCCATGTCGATGACATTCGACGTAAATTCTATTACTGTAGAACTCTTCATGAACTTTTCAGCAAAATTAAACCAAAACATATAATAAACTATATTAAAGACATACAACTGTACAACCGAATCTAAAGATATAAGAACAATAAAATGGATACAAGAGAAAAATGACAACAACGTTATCAAAAAGGCCCTATATAACCTTCGATGTTGATGAGCCGGAAATTCAACAATTCAATTCAATTCAATCGGCCATGTTGTCCGGTGATGTAGCTGGGAAAAACCCTAACTCTTGGCTTATGAAATACTTCCTATCGTTACTACACCAATTGTTATGAACAGTTAGTATTCATTTAATTATGGTACAATGTATACATTTACGTTTCGTAACAATATGATTGGTTGAACACACACACAGTCTACTTTATATATATATATATTGAAATAATTTAATGAAATATGTCATTGAAATAGGCCAATTTTCAATACTATCTACTATTTATAAGTAAAAATACATAAGCATAAAAAAGGGTGGCAAAGTAGCAGCAAGCTGTTAATTGGAACATACACGGGGCGCTGCTTAAATAAACAGCTTTCGCACCCCTGCTTCTTATCAGTGTAGAGTGTAGAGTCAGCCACGAGACAGGATGCACTACTTATGAAAATTTTTCTTGCTTTAAGTGTGGAGCCTGTCTGTCATCGCACCTGCCTCTTGAAGACGGTTCAATTAAAATGTAAATAAATAAACTCTGCTCCAGGAGAAGGCATTGCATGAATATTTGGGTATACAGTGGAGGAGAGACAGACGTGGCCTGGGAGTGTGGAGGCGGTGTGTCTCTCTCTCTCTCTATATATATATATATATAAAAGGAGAGAGAGAAAGAGGGAGAAAAGGAGAAAGATAAAAAGGAGAGAGAGAGGAAGAAGAGAGAGAGAGAGATATGAAGAGAGCAAGGGATACGGAGAAAGAATGAGAGAAAGAGAGGAAATAAGAGAGAGAGATAGAAGAGAAGGAAAAAGAGAGTTTCAGAGAGAACGAGAGAAAAAAGAAGAAGAATAGAAAGGGACAAAGAAAGGGAGAAAAAAGATGGAGTAATGGCGAGATAAAGAGATTAAAAGAGAGAGAGAGAGAAAGAAAAAGAGTGAAAGAGGGGATTTTATGGTCACTGATAAAAAGAACTTGTCCCTATCTGTTTGTCTGTCTGTCTCTCTCTCTCTCTCTCTCTCTCTCTCTCTCTCTCTCTCTCTCTCTCTCTCTCTCTCTTTATATATATATATAACGTTGGTAAAGGACTAGATAAAATGCCGGACGAAAAGGAATTCATTCACCGCCCCCCCCCTCCGCCCCCACCTCCCATATCCATTAAGGAAACGTGACGAAGAAATTAAAAAGCACTCATTTCAAGATATAAACATTTTTTCTCGAGTTTACGTTATTATAAATGAAGGAGGGGATAAAATGCTTAAAACGTTTGAAATTCTTTTCACCATACGCCATTCGCCATTTCATTCCAACAGGCAACCAATAAAAATAATTCTAACTATCAAGGGGGAAAGTACTCGTAAACACATTTCTCGATTACGTCACTGCACGAGATTACTCTCTCTTGCACCTCTTTCACGGCGGATCTCGAAGTTTGAAACCCAAATAGAGTTGCCCAAGTAATAAATTTATTACTTATACGTTTTTATTATACACAAAAATATAATATGGTCATTTACTTATATCATAGGTCTAAGTAATTATCTTTATAACACATAGGCCTACGCTTCTTCATACTTATTTTTTAAAGTCTTTCGGCTCTTTAGTCCAGGGTGTTTGAAGTTTGAAAGTAAGCTCAAGGCAGCAGCTTCAAGACCCCTGTTTGAGGCATGTCAAAATGTGGGAATCTCTTAGGCACCATGCAGTACACTTCCCATCTACCCCCCCCCCCCCCACACACACACACCCTATCTATGGAATTCCCCCGGATCGTAAGCGAGGCGGCCTTATACCTCTTTTACCTTGTACTTACGCCCGGTAGCGCAAATACTGTACCAGACTTTTGGGCCTGGTTATCCAAGACACCGGGCTTGACGGGGCGGGTATTGTTGCGCCTAGCATCGTTGGTAGAAATCATCCGCGCAGTGATCCTCGGATATTTTCTTAATGGGAGTCTGTCGGTGGTGTACACTCTTCGCCTGCCTTAAGGCCCATGGGTACATACGTGTCTTCCATACAGAAGCGTATGAGATTTGGTAACAATGTAGAGAGTAATTTGATGAATAACACAGGGGCTATAACTAAAAAATATACCATAATGTGACTATGCCGGTTCTTTCTGTGTAGTCTTCATCTAAATTAGACTATCATCTATCCATGAATCTCTCTATCGCCGACTATCTCAATCAATCGGCTTATTGTTTATTAATTTTTTACAAAAGACAAGGTCTAAAATATATTTTTTAACTAACTTTTATTATATCTTAATGTAGTCATGTATAAAATGTAAATATATACTTTATTTCCGCACACGTCAGTAATTCACCCATTTGAGAACCGTTGATCTGTTGTTTACGTTTGAACCAATTGTGTATGTTTGAATATTACAGGAAGACAGTGACCATAGCCGGTATCTGAAGTGGGCAGACGCCTTCCTCATTGTATACAGCATTACCAACCGACAAACGTTTGACGTGGCCAGGGTGTATATGGAGAGCATAGCCAACTACTTGAAAGGCCAAGAGCGGGACTGCCCCGTGGCACTCGTGGGCAACAAGATAGACCTGGAGCGCTACAGGTGAGGGCAATGTGCCGATGTTGAGATTAAGAGTCTTTATCCATGTAGCTGGGCCAGCGTGCGTGCGTGAGTGCGTGCGTTAGTGTGAGTACGTAAGCTGGTTTATATTGGGATGGTTTGCAAGTACAAAGCCTGTTCAAGTGCTAGTTAAAAAATAGAAAAAAAAGCCATTTTTATTTCTCTTATTCCTAAATACATGTAAAGCATTTTTCTTTTAAATGAAGTGATAGTAAAAACAAGTCCTTGTTGAATCATAGGCATTACCTATATTTTTTTAAGCCAAAGTATTAGCATACAAATAGATCGTTTACTATGTTCTGTCGCCTGATTTCAGGAATCCATCAAAGCTGAACAAACGATGGGAAAATGTCCTGGCTTTTACCAGCATTTTTACCAGATACTTTCGCAATGCGAATTCGAAGCTCTGACGATCGACCACAGCGCGTCTTGAAGAGTAGAAAATAATAGTTGCTTCTTTGAGTATGTTCTGCATAAGCTGCTGTAGGTCCTTAATGCAAGCTATTACATTTTTCAAGCCATAATTTATCAGGGAAAACTAAGCGTAGCATTGTACTAAGTAAACTATCATTTACAGCGTACATATAAGTCGCACACACACACAAATATAGATAGATAGATGTATAAATAAATAGATAGATAGTTGGATGGATAGATAAATAGAGAGATATGGTATTGAACGATAGATAGATTGATAGATCGATAGGTTGAGATAGAGTCGTAACATGTGAGATCCGTTTGGATATGAAATTGTCTATAGCTAGCCCATATGGTACATTTTCACACACACACGCACGCACATACACAAACACACAAAGGAGAAATACTTACATTTATTTAGAGGATCATATTGTCGTGCCAGTGACCTTTCGCTTCACTTTATGTAACCATGGTGATGGTACGAGGAAACCTCACTTCTCTGGGTCCTATGTTGATATTGACCTTCCGTTCTCTTTTCCCATTAGTTTATATTAACACGAACATTTTTACGCTTCGTATTACACCCATATTGTTAGATAACACCAGGAAAAGTGAAAGAAAAGTTACGAAATTTCCAAATGTTATCGTCATAATGCTAAAAGGATCATATGGTAATTTTTTTACTCTATGTTGTAACCAGGGTGTGCTACCTTTTTCGTCATTGGGATTTTCGTACAAAGATTGTGATACAATAAGATGGGCCATACATTCTGAAAATTTCGATTTACAATATTAATAATTATAGCAAATGATTTTTAAAAAGCTGCCGTTATAAGCACTATAGGGCCACACAATAAGCTTGGCGGGACGCAATGTGCCCGAGGGCCGCCTGTTGCACACTCCTGGTTTTACAGTCTCCTGTCCCTCTCTCTCTCTCACGTACTCTTTCACTTCTCTCTCTCTCTCTCTCTCTCTCTTTCTCTCTCCAGCACGCATATCTCATCCTGATAATCAATTTTAACATATGTTAAAAATCAATAAGATTTTTAAAAAACATTTTTTTTTATTTCATGATGCTATTTAACAAATGTGTAGCTGTGTAACCTGCATGCACAAACTGGGCCGAGGCGTAGTGATATATACGTTCATTTCGACATTTTAGTTAACAATGCAGGTAAATTAGTAGTAAACATGCAAGTTGATTGTGTAGTCACCAAACTGATTTCAAATACTCTTCTGAGATGTATCATACTCAAGATATTTGCCTACTCAGGTTTTTGCCTACTCAAATGTAGCTTACTCGAATGTTGCTTATTCAGATACTGCCTACTCAAATGTTGCCTATTCAGATACTGCCTACTTAAATGTTGCCTGTTCAGATACTGCCTACTCAAAGGTTGCCTATTCAGATACTGCCTACTCAAATGTTGCCTGTTCAGATACTGCCTACTCAAATGTTGCCTATTCAGATACTGCCTACTCAAATGTTGCCTGTTCAGATACTGCCTACTCAAATGTTGCTTATTCAGATTTTGCCTACTCAAATGTTGCCTGCTCAGATACTGCCTACTCAAAGGTTGCCTGTTCAGATACTGCCTACTCAAAAGTTGCCTATTCAGATACTGCCTACTCAAATGTTGCCTATTCAGATACTGCCCACTCAAATGTTGCCTATTCAGATACTGCCTACTCAAATGTTGCCTGTTCAGATACTGCCTACTCAAATGTTGCTTATTCAGATACTGCCTACTCAAATGTTGCCTGTTCAGATACTGCCTACTCAAATGTTGCCTGTTCAGATACTGCCTACTCAAAGGTTGCCTATTCAGATACTGCCTACTTAAATGTTGCCTGTTCAGATACTGCCTACTCAAAGGTTGCCTATTCAGATACTGCCTACTCAAATGTTGCCTGTTCAGATACTGCCTACTTAAATGTTGCCTATTCAGATACTGCCTACTCAAATGTTGCCTGTTCAGATACTGCCTACTCAAATGTTGCCTATTCAGATACTGCCTACTCAAATGTTGCCTGTTCAGATACTGCCTACTCAAAGGTTGCTTATTCAGATACTGCCTACTCAAATGTTGCCTATTCAGATACTGCCTACTCAAATGTTGCCTGTTCAGATACTGCCTACTCAAATGTTGCTTATTCAGATACTGCCTACTCAAATGTTGCCTATTCAGATACTGCCTACTCAAATGTTGCCTATTCAGATACTGCCCACTCAAATGTTGCCTATTCAGATACTGTCTACTCAAATGTTGCCTATTCAGATACTGCCCACTCAAATGTTGCCTATTCAGATACTGTCTACTCAAATTGTGCCCATTCTGATGCGCCCACAGTAGACAAATCCTGATTCGGCCAAAAAAGTTCACCTAGAGATGTCCAGAATGAGCCAAAATGGTGCTGGATAAAATCGCACAATAAAGATAACCGCATATTTGTTTAAATAAGTTAATTGAAGCTAACAATTAGTATCGAGAAGTAGATAATCTAAAAAAAATACGTAATAACTCCATTATACCGCCAATTATAAACTAGTAGTTAAATTATTAAGAAGCAAATACCTGTTTAACGCCTCTTGCTGGACATTTAGCCTTAATGTCACTGACACTGACTGGCGTGTCAATAGTAAAAAGAACATGGTAATAAATTTGTGCAGTAAGTCATTAAGGCTTTATTCAAATATTCAAAGCATATTAATTTCAGTCTAATACTGGAGATGGAAAATGGTTTTAAAATTGATATTTAAGAAACCCTACAAGTGTACGTGTGTTGTTTGTAAACAATCAATAAATCTCTATAAGACTTCAATTGATAGTTTACCTAATGTTTGATTAATTAGTTAGAACTACTTAAGTGTGTGATATTGAATAGATAACATTGTATATAAGGATATAAAGGATGTTATTGAATATTTTATTTTTCAGGCAAGTGAACAAGTCCGAAGGGTCGGAGCTGGCCACGGAGTACGACTCCATTTTCTACGAGATCACGGCCGCGGAAGAATACGAGCTGGTGGAGAAAGTCTTTCATCGCGTGATCCAAGAGGCGCACCACGACAAATACGGTCACATCCTGCAGCCGCTGTACATAGCGGACGACAGGACCACCACCTCTGCCTGGGGCCCGCAGCAGGGCCCACTGTCGCAGCCGTCGTCACAGCAGCAGACCGGCCAGCATCTCCACCCGTCGCAGCGCAGGCCCAAGTCCCCAAAAGGTGGCGGGCCAGAGAAGAAGGACGAGAAAGGTCAACAGAAGAAGACTTTAAACAAATTCTTTAAAATCTTCAATTGACCTACAGACTTTTTGTGGTCTTCGTGACTTTTAAAAACTGTTGAGCTCATTTGTTGCAATTATCACTAGCCTAATACCGAGGGCGAAACCGTAATCGTTCCATAAAGGGAAGTTCTGCACCCATTCGAAAAAGACTGATTTGTGCCGACTATGATATGTGACATATCTAACATGTTGTTTGTAAAATAAAAGGTGTTACTAGTCGTTTCTGTATTCTAGTTTTTATAGTCAGTGTGTCTGCATAACAGTCATTACTGGGGTAACCGACAGCGCTCTGAACAAACATATTTCATTAGCAGATGTTGCGAGGTGTAAATAGTTTTATCACTTTTAATTGTCTTCATCTGTAGGCCTGTTCTATAAAAAAAAATGTATAAAATTTCACTCGGTCAATTTTCATTATTATTTTTTTAATATCACAATATTTTGTATGTTATGGTATAAAAGTACATTATTTCTTTAATACTTAATTGATTAAAGATGTTGCTGTCAAAAAAATAAAATAAAATATCAAGAACAAGATCAACCGAATTTGACTTGTTGACTTATCAATCTAGAAATGTAAAATACCTAAAACATCTCAGGGCTCTACATGTAAAAACGTTAAAACAAATCCCCCCCCCTTTCCCGAGACTCTTAATAAAGTAGGATAGTTATCAGCTGATGTCTATATTTATGTTAAAAACGAATATATTTACAGTACCGGCCAGCTACATCCCCACAGTAGTCTTCTTTGGTTGTCTGCATCAAGTGGGTCTGCAACCTACGGCACGCGTGCCAAACTTGACACGCATAGTTATTTTCAATCACACGCGGAAGACCCCCCAAAAAAGGCTGTTGTAGTCTCTCCTGCAACAAATTGAGTGCTAGACAGATCAAAAAAAGTTTTCTTTAAATTAAATTAAATGGTATCATGGTCAACATTTTCTAGCTTTCATCAAAAAAATTTTTTTTATTTACTTCAGCTAAAATATTGATTCTGAAAAAGTTTAGCGTTGAAACAACCTTGCATATTGGCAAATAATAACAAATGTTTACATACTACTAAATTTGTTTTCCTGTGTGCAATTAAAGAAATTCTTTACAAGTTTAAAAAAAGATAAAATAAAAGTATGCTAAACCAACATGGCGGGCTCAGCAGACGTTACGGTTAAATTAAGAGAAGATAATTTGACAACGCAATGCATTGCCCAGTCCTGCTTATTACCTCTAATTCTCTGCCCCTATATTGAATATTTCTGTTGGCGTACTTCGTCTCATTAGCTCCCTTGGTAGACACTTGGTCTGCACTACTTGCAACATTTCTCTCCCGTCTGCTTCTCTCAAACTGCAATTTGTTGTTTCCCTGGTTAAATCACTTGTTGATGACAACGTTAGCCGAGACTACGTTTTGGGATCTATTTTTTCTTTTCTTCATTTCTTTTAAATGGTAAAATAATGGTTCACTTTAAAAAACTTCACTTAAAGAAAAAAAAAAATTTTGGAGCCTGCATATTTCCATTATCTCTTTTTTTTTTTTTTTTTACAAGTCCTGCTGCCATCTTGACCTAGATATCCTGATTCTCTCCCCGCAGAAGAATGTCTAAGCAATTGAGTTTAAGAAGAAAACACAATTTTTTTAAAAAATTAAATACACATAGTTGAAATTTTAAAATTAAAGTTCTTTTTTTTAAAAGCTGATGTTTATTAAAAAGGTGTTCTGTTCTTGAATGAAGGGAAACGAATAAAAGAATAGATTTATAGTGTTTTATATTTTGTGTTAAAAAACAACTCAACAAATACTCAGATAAGCATTGAAGGGACCTAGATCTAGAGGCTTAAAGTTCAAAACTTTCTTCAGTTCTTTGTTCAAAACTTTTATCTTTAGTCTTATTCTTAACCCTTACAGTCCCGGGCGCGTATATAGCGGAACTGAAGGCAGCATAGATAGAAGTAGATCGGTACAGGAAGGGTTAAAAGAAAACGCATGACTAAAGATCATAGGCGCGGCAACGGGTGGGGAGAGGGATGCAACAATGGCACGTGACTCCCCCAAACACCCTCCACCCTCCCCTTCCCCCAGCCAAACCAAGGATTTATTTTAAAAAAAAAAGATTTTTCTTATTTTTTTTTTAGTTTTTGTTAAATTGTAATTAATTTAATTGTACGTTGTTTCACCATTGACACGTTAGCTAAAAAAATGTGTTTTTCCCCAATTATTTGAAGAGGACACTAATGCACCAGTTATCAATAAGACTGCTATTGCCCCTACCGGGCACTTATCCACCCACCCTTTATTTCCCTATACACACCAAGCACTATTGTCCCTATTTCCCACCAAGTGCTATTGACCCCACTATAAGCATTTTCATGCACTCCCTGACATCCTCACACTTTCCAACACACACCTCAAAGTCCTGGCTACGCCAATGGTAAAGTATCCCGCAGCTCCAATCCGATGAGTAGAGCCGGTGAACGAGCGTTCACCAGTTTCAGTAACCAGGGCATATCAGGGGGACTGTGTGGCCAGCTCAATGCCCCAGATGGCCAATGGTAAAGGTTTATGTGAATTCACACAGTGAAGACGTCACCAAGGAACAGAAATTGTTGTTAGATAAAACTGATACTTAAATCGACGTCAATGTATTGATGTAGTCTATTTGGCCATTACCATTCCACCGACTTTTGGTTTGGTGTAGTTTTGGTTTCTGTAGCATTGTTGTTTTTTTTTACGGTGTAAGGTCGCTAGCCCCACGAACTATTCATTGAACTATTCGTACGTTTAGCTTCACCTTCAGCGTCGCGTACAATTTGTAAAAGATTTATATGAAGACTAAATGGGTAATAGTCCACTTGCTAAAGGTGCCAAGTAAAAAAAAAGAGCTTTTGCAGAAATTTACTTTTTCACGTCATTTGGCACGGTGGCCGAGCAGGCAGCGCGTTCGACTGGACGTACAGAAGGTCCTGGGTTATTGGCTAGGCTAGGATTTGTTTTTCCTGAGTCTACCCAGCTCTGATGGGTAATTGACATTAGCTGGGGTAAAGTAAAGGAGGCTAGGCATTGTGCTAGCCACACATCCCCTAGTATGCCGTGGCCTCTAAAACCGGTGGACGCTGATTCACCGGCCCTATGATCAGTTTTGTCCGAAGGGTACTTTAATTTTAACTTTTTAGGTCACAATTTATCATCTTTTAATAGTCGTTTTATTTTCCTACCAACTATATTAGAGTACTGCCAAATTTTAGAAGATTGTTCTAAAGACCTTGATATAAAAAAAAAATCTCATGTTCTCGAAAACAGGAGAGATAACTCATTTTTTTTAATAAAGTGACTTAGCATTTTTTTGCAAGTGTACTACTCAATTCTAGCTTATTTTAATAGTGTATATTATTTTTGGTACTTTTGTTCATTTCATTTATTAAACTTTTTAGTTTTTGTATAGATCGATATTAAATTAATTATTTTTTTAAAATTCAAACATTATCTTTAATGTTCATATATATGTGATGGATTTGGCGCACTTTCAAGAAATATTATATAAGAATAAATGAATTTTAAACTACTTGAAAAGCTGTGCTACATTACTCCTGATACTGGCTTTGGAAAAATAGATCTGAAGTGGGCTTTGTAAAGGCCTTTGTAAATAATAAACTGTGTACTTATATGTACATATAGTCATAACCCATGTATGATATTTATGAACGATTGTTTGGATTTAACTTCATTTGAAAATATGTACAAATTGTCTACAATGTCTGAAAAGTTAATATAATTTTTAAAACTGTATCATGTGTTCTTTATTGTACGTTTTTGTTGATACGATTCTCGGACGTGTAAATATGTAACTCATATTTGTATATAATTGTCACGCTTGTGTTGGGGATGCATACATGCGATTCTTTAGTTATTACAATAGTTATACCACGGTCTGTTGATTTATCATCTGACTGGAAAGGACGGAACGCTAATGAACCTGTTCCTCTTCTACTTTTTTTTTCTAATTCACATGCATTAGAAGAACCTTAACTTTTTTGTTTGTTTCTGGTGGCGTTTATTCAGGGATCGTCTGCTAAACGTTGGATACTCAATGTGCCAGGCGTAGAAAGAGAAAGCATTTGCAGCTCGCTCCTACAGCGTCGTAGCACCTCTGTGGTGGAATGAACTTCCGAACACAGTTAAACAAGCCGACAATATAGACATTTTTAAAACAAAATAAAAAAACACACTATTTCGATTTATTTTAATAACATATGGTAAATGTAAAGCGCATTCCTAGACTTCGTTAGGATTAGCGCTATATAAATATGTAATTTGGAATTTGTAAAATACGTTTCTTAACTTGACAGAAAGGTTGGCTTGTGTTGTGACATTTCAAGAGAACTAATCTACATTGTCTAAGTTGTGTAACATATTTGACATGTAAAAAAAAGATATTAAAAAAAATTTTTAAAATAATTCTTTGATGCCAACTGCTCTGTGGGGCATAATTCAAGATTTTTTTTGCGGGGTTTTAATTAAGTGGGAAGGTTGAGCTTATATTTAGCAGTGTGCTGGAGAGCAGAAATAAGTATGTCGTGATAACGGAGTACCGTCTGTTTAGGAAAGAGAGAGAGAGAGAGAGAGGAAGAGAGAGATAGAGAGAGAGAGAAAATGGGAATGAGAGAGAGAGAGAGATTAATAGATGATGAGAGTACGATAGAAAGAATTGGAGTATTCGTGAAAAAGATATAAATAATATAGCAAGCATTTGGCTTCATTCTATCTTATCAAAATGAAAACATGGCTGTCTTAACGCGTGCATTATAGTCTCTGACATATATATTCATATATTCACGAATTGGAAATACGTTTATAAAATAATGGTCAGTTTAGTTTGGATTGGTGCTTAGCACTAACCTATACATTATCTTTACTCTGTTACAGTCACAATATTTTTTAATGTTGTTGCAAAAAAAACCACAAAAAAAACACGCAAATACTGTAGTTTTAATGAACAACCTACTTAGTTACAGTGTAAACTAGTAAGGACACATTATCAGCACATATCTATTACTTGAAACGGATATCTGACAACAAAACAAAATTGTTTGGATAAAATAATATTTAAGAAATATGCAATTAAAAACATACAAACACACAAGTTAGGCTAAAAAACTGAGAAAATGGATACTTAGATGAATGGTCACTCTTCCGGGTGGTAAGTTTTGTCAACACTGTAGGCATATAATAGGCCTATTAGCAGACTTTCTATGTATTTTCTTGAGTGCAATTTAACTACCTGTAACGTTTGACTCAATGTATGTGTAAGATGGACCATGAGAGTTAAACAAGAACATCTGTCATGAAATTTAACTACCTGTAACGTTTGACTCAATGTATGTGTAAGATGGACCATGAGAGTTAAACAAGAACATCTGTCATGAAATTTAACTACCTGTAACGTTTGACTCAATGTATGTGTAAGATGGACCGTGAGAGTTAAACAAGAACATCTGTCATGAAATTTAACTACCTGTAACGTTTGACTCAATGTATGTGTAAGATGGACCGTGAGAGTTAAACAAGAACATCTGTCATGTAATTTAACTACCTGTAACGTTTGACTCAATGTATGTGTAAGATGGACCGTGAGAGTTAAACAAGAACATCTGTCATGAAATTTAACTACATGTAACGTTTGACTCAATGTATGTAAAGCCATGAGTTAAACAAGAACATATGTCATGAAAACATAAGCTGTTTCTTTGCTGTTATTTTCTTTTTTTCTTTTTTTATGCTTAAATGTATTTCTTCCAATTACATTCAAACGGGAAGTTGAGATTCAAGTTTAAAGCAACAAATTATGTTATATTTTTTTACTGTTTATTTTTTTGCGTGTTTTTTTTTCTTTTCTAAACATACAAAACAACATAAACAAAATACCGGTAAATGTTTCTGTAAAACAGAAGATAAATATTTTTGTAAAGAAGTTTTACGCTAAAATGTAATGGCTAAGTTTTGTTCTTCTTTTACTTGAAAGCAAAACAAAAATACAAACTAAAGAGCTGGCTGTTATGTAAATTTTATGGTTGGTGCTAAGGTAATGACAACAAACAAAAGTGAGAAGTACTCGATATTTTTGTTTTAGCCAAATGAAATGCATTTATTAGTTGGCAGTGTCTGTACGATTTACGTTAAGTTTTGTTTGTGCCTGCAGATACACGTGTGTGAATAAGTGTGCAGGCTTACGTGTATATTTACATAATGATTGTGCGCCCTTGGCCTTGATTGGACTTAGTAGCATCTTCTGTTTCTTTGACATGAAAATTACTAGATGCACTACGTTAAAAAAATTATTTAATTTTTGTATTGTGTGGGCGATGAACAGATACTTATAAAATATATAATACAAGCTACATTGCCCGGCGTTGCCCGGGTGAAAAAAAAAAGGACTGTCTGGGGTGCAGATAACAAATTTATAAACTACACTTACTGAATACTTTTAGGAAAGTAAATAAATATTGTAATAGGGTAAAAAAAATAGTCAAATATTTTTATTTAACAAAATCTATATTGACTATAGATTTACAATGTCTTTTGTTTTTAAAAGTTTGAACAATTAATTGTCGAAAAAAAAAAGTATAGTCTAACTGGAGAATCGAACCCTGGTCGCCCGTATTGCAGTCCACTACGTTTACCACTGAGCTATCGAAGACGCATGTCCGATGTGAAAAATTATTAGACGGTATATTGGGCTAGGCCTAGATAGGTCAGTGACACACGTGTTTTCAAATTGACCAATGGGGATCCTCGCGGGGCTTAACACTGTCTTTTTATATATATAGATATATATATATATATATATATATATATATATATATATATATATATATATATATATATATAAAGATACTAGTGTTAGCATGTAGGCTACATAATGTAATTTAGAGTTATATAAAATAATGTATCACCCTTGATATAATTATCTTCAAGGAACTCGCTTTATAAGTTAATATAACTTGTGGAGAGACACCTAGCAGACAGTCAAACGGACTCAAGGGACATAACCCAGTAACAAGTACTTGTGTAAAAGTTGTAATAACCTGTAGTACCATGCACGTTCTTTCGAGGGTTCTGTCATCTCAGTGATGTGTGGGGCGTTGAAGTTCTATCTCATGAACAAACAAACGTACAAACAAAGATACAAACAAAGATACAAATATACCAAGAAACTAACAAACAACGATATAGTTCCACCATACGTCAAAAATTATAGTTTTATGTTATTTTATATTATTTTATATTATTTTATGTTATTTTATGTTATTTTATGTTTTTTATGTTATTTTATGTTATTTTATGTTATTTTATGTTATTTTATGTTATTTTATGTTATTTTATATACATATTATTTGGGAATGAAAGAAATGACAACTCTGAACGAATCAAATGAAAAGTTTATTCGTGTTTTGGTCTGTAAACTGGAAGCCTTGAAGGAATGGATTGCAAAATAAACACACAAATAAACACACAAATAAACACAGTGACGTAAACATTTTCTGACTCACACTCACTCATTCAATTGCCATTCACAGAGAAAGATAATGTTCTTATTCATCTATAATTTAAAACCACGCCTACTGGGCGGAGCCGTACAAAAAAAAAATAAACAACAGACCAATCATCAAGATGGACATTTTTACAAATATTTGTGAACAAACTAAATTTAAAATTTAAAAATAGAATGTAAAAAGAATATTACAAACATTCTAGTTAATTGACATTCTAGAATTTATCATCATTGACTGAGGCGCGCCTCTGGAGTTTGTATTTTTTCACGTCTTTAGCTTCACAGTCTACTATCTTGATTTTCCTGGTTGGGGTCATGCCATCTCTTTCCACGTCAATTTCACCAATTTTGTCCAAAAGGTCCTGAAAAAAACATTGGATAGATAACAAAAAAATATTAACTAAATATAATATATATTATATTTATAATTTTAATATATATATTATAAATATATAAATAAATATAAACTAAATATTATTAAATTATTAAATATTAACTGCAAAATTCCAATTCTTTTTTTTAAATATTATTTTTGTTATTTTTTGTTATTTTTTGTTGTTGTTGCAGAAAGTAGATCTATATAAACCCGAGTTATTCATGTGTGTGTCAGCTTGTTAGATCTAACAATGTACGAAACGTAACCAATTAATTATACACATTTGAAAAATAGACGAACCATTTTGTATTAAGTGAAATGTTTCACGGTTAAATATGTTGTCTTAGACTTAGGGCTTTGTGCAAGTTATAACTTTATAGAAGAAATTATGAACACAATCGAAATATATTTTGTGATTGAGTTTAGAGTGAAATAAATTTACTTGTGTTCTTTAAGGCTTTTAGAGCTAGTAACTTACGTTATGATTTTAAAATCTTTTATTTGTAGCATAACTATAACCGTAATACGTGATGATTTAAATAATAAGCCGCAAACGTAGTCGGGCGCGTTAGGTGCGTAATGTATAAAATGCATCGCCTACTTTCGGAAATTTCCGTAAACGCTGATTTCTCTCTAATGTTAGCATTGTGTTTTAAATGTCAGTGTTATAGTCTAGTCATTGTTTCAACGGTTAAACGGATTGGTTGAAACAATAATGCCACTCACCAGTGATTCCTTTCCAACGACTTGACCAAAAGCTACGTGGAGATTGTCAAGGAACTGCCAGCTTCTGAAGGTCACGAAGAACTGGGAACCGTTGCTGTTGGGACCCCTGTTGGCCATGGCCACTGTGCCCTTCTCGCTGAGCCCGATGATGAAGTTTTCATCGTTGAAGGTGTCCCCGAACATACTGATACCTGAAACATCATGGCAACAATCGGAATGTTTCAAAGCATGAAAATAGAACGAGAGTGTTTCAACACAGAAATTTATCATCGTTATTTCTCCCTATTGTAAGGAAAAAAAAAAAAAACAAGCAATAAAAAAAATAAGATTGTGATAGGACGGTGTGCAATTTTTATGGATACTTTTCCATCTTAGCACCGTTTGTTTCAACTATTTCAAGCACTGATCTATAAAAAGAATGGATTAGGCTTGGAAGTAACATAATTGAAGAAATTTCCGCCATTTTCTTTATACTGTCGCTGATCAATATACAATATATATAATTACCGTGAGTTTGTTTATTTATTTAGATGTTTGTTTCTGCTCTATAGTCTCCTAAGCCGTTTGACTAATCGGGTTAAAAGTTAAATGAATAAATTGGAAACGTCCTTCAAAAGAAATTTTTATTTTATCAACAATATTGCTTAATTCGTTAATTTATTTTTAAAATAAACTTAGACCTATTACTAATCACCGTAGGTTAAGGTAATAAAACGTGCGCCGTTTCAAAATGATGTCCTTTTGAACGGCTTTCAAGTTTAGTGTGCTTTTTTTTTATTAACTTTTTTATTGTTTGGTATTTGTTTTCTTTTTCTTTCCTTTTGATCGTATTATTGTTAGTTTTATTTTTATTAATAAGAAGTCAGAAGCTTGACAGCAACAATTCATATGTATATTGTGTAAAATGGCAGTAACATAGATTCCGTTCCGATCTATTTATAGATAAGTGGCGCAGTAAGTTTTAGACACAATTTTGTTTATATCGATAAGTGCGGCTGAACTGACTAGATTTCCCTGTCTTCACTTTGTTCAAACCAATTTATTAAGAATGCGCAATCCATTCTTTTTATAGATCAGTGATTTCAAGGCATTACGGTCAAACTTACAACCCACAGCAAAGATCTTCGCGGCTCTAGAAATATATTATAAATACGCCACAAAAGTTCCGAAACATTTATATAAAAATTACAGTTTAACTGTTGAAGAAAATATATTGTTTTTTTTTTATAGAGAGCTAGCATATATTGTTTGTTTGTATAGCTTATTAAGAGTAAAATATTTTAATTAATGTTATTATAAATCTAAGTTGTTATACTTTTACACATGGAAACAATGGCAAAATCGGGTATTAATAAAATAAAATAGTTAAAGAACGAATGATGCAAATGACGAAATGTACTTTTTGTTTCAGTCCAAACACGTGGACAGTGATTTAGACAAAGCAATATTAAAATTAATTTTAGCTCCAGAATTCAATGAAAAAGACTTACCACCAGATCCATCCCCAATGGTTACATCACCACATTGGAAGTTCATGTCTTTGACAAGTCTGTGACAATAGGTGTTGGCATACTTCAGCTCACCCTGAGAAAGACATTTAGTTAAAGTTTTACTTTTCTCTCTCTCTCTCTCTGTATATATAATAATAATAATAATAAAAAATGTTGAAATGAATAGAACAAAATGGGGAAACCGTTAAAGAGAGAGATGTGCTTAAAATAATTTTAGAACCACTGAGCTTTCTAGACTTACAGATGGACGCTTCACGCCGTTGCAAATACTGAAGAAGTTAAGGACTGTCATTGGAACTGTTTCTCCAAAGAGGGCGATTTTCAGAGTTCCGTGAAGGTCGCCAGACTGGTCGTAATTTTTAATCAGAATGTCCAATGTAGCTTCTAAACAGATCAAAGAAACTCAGAGTGTTAGATGTGTTCACCTTTTCAGGGGTTATAGGTTAATGGAATAAAATAAAAATTAAAAAAAATGACTTCATCTAAAATGTAAATACTTAAGTCCGTATTGTTGTTTCTGAGATGTAAGTTTATACACTGTGGCGGAATGCCTTAATAACGTCCTCATCTTGAAGTGTAATTAAATAGAACGGTATCTATATAACTATATTATCATGCTATAGTATAATGAAAAGTTGAAATACACAGATATACTATAATGATCATCGAAAAGTAATATAATTACTTAAATCCATTTGGTATTGTGATTCAGGATTTAGAACACTTTTTTCATTGTATATTATATTATAGACTTACATGTTCACAATATATGTTAATTAGTTATCAAATAATAAATGTCTTAAAAGGTTGAATTCTAAATATTAAAACAATCGTTGAGAGGAAGGCATTATTGTAAAAAGAATAATTCATCTATTGAAAATAGTAGGCTTATAAACTGTCTAGACTAGAAACATTAGGCAATAGGCTTTTTAAATTCTACTCACATAATAGATTCCATGCATTAATAAAAGTATATAATCTCAAAATACTTTTTCTACAGGACAATCGTGTCTCATAACGAACTCATCAAACAATAAATGAAGCTACAATTAATTCACCTGCTGTAACTGTTTCATTCACTTTCACTGATTGCCACTGGACAGCTGCTTCCTTTTCCTTTTTCTCAGCTGCAGACGACACCAAAAACACAACCGCCATAGCGGCTAGAAATAAACTTGACTTCATGATTTGATCTGAAAGCATGGCAATTTAAAAGTAGACATAAATTCTATATAGTTGTATAGTCACTCCAATAGAGATCTGCTGTTCTTAAACTATAGACTAAGTACCGAAAACACACGTTTAAACTTATAACCATCTAATTATATTTGAAAATTAAAAAAAAATATTTTTATATTTCTACACTCAAAATATTTACATGAAAATCAAAAGAATAAAAATTAAAATAAAAATAAATGTATTTACAAAAATATTTTCAAACAATTTCTCACAGTTATGGTAGCTTATGTGTGTTTTTTTTGTTTTCGAATTACTTAATGTAATATGAAAAACTCTTTTTGGTGTTCTAGTATGCAAGTATAAATATAGTCTGCAAGTATTATTGTAATCTGCAAGTATTACTTACTTGAGTGGGAGGTGCGCTCAGTATGAAGGCTTGGACAGGAAAGAGTGAAGTCAAAATCTACTTTTAAAACACAGGCACGCGCCACGAGGCCGTTAACACTTGGAGCCAATGGGAGGCAAGGAATCTGTAAGCAGTGGCCAACTTGGCAAATCGATTGCGACACGTTACGGAGTCTCTGATTCAAATCGAGGCCGGCTGTTATGACCAAAAATCTTTGTCGTGTAGGATTAGGGGGGGGGGAGTGTATGGGGGTGGGTGGGGGGTTACGGATGAGGTGGGGGTAGGGGAGCAGTAGGGAGCAGTCGGGTCGTGGGATTAAAGATCAATGTCACTGTTGAATCAACACGTGTCGCTGTTTGCTAATTCTTTTTAAAGTATCGTAAATACTCAGAGTAAAAGTATTTATGTTTCAAACTTTTATTTCTACCAAGCCCAAAATATTCCTTTTTTTTTTCTTTTTTTTTCCGAAAGAAATGTCATAGAGACTCGATTGTACAAATCTAGGCACGTGTTCACTCATGCAAGTTACTTAACACGTGTACATGGGAAAATATTTAATTATTAATTATATCTTAAAGTCTTCAAGTTTTATTTTAATTAGGAAAGATTGCTATCAAATATAAGAAAACAATTTCTAAACTTTTTTTTTAGCACACATTTCCCCAAAAGCCTGTATACTTCATATACCCAAAAATTACTTTAAAAATGTGAAACTTTTTTTACTTGCCCTATATGTTATAGGACCTTGCTCGGTATCTGTTACAAAGACCATATCTCCAACGAACAGATACGAAAAAGAATACAACAGGAAATTGTAAAGTATGAAGACCTGCTGGCTACAGCCAAGAAAAGAAAACTGGAATGGTATGGCCACGTCACTAGAACCAACGGGCTTGCAAAGACCATCCTGCAGGGTACCACCAGAGGAGGCAGAAAGAGAGGAAGACCAAAGAAACGTTGGGAAGATAATATCAGGGAATGGACATGTACAAAACTGTGCGAGGCAATGAGAACGGCTGAGAGATGGGAGGGAGTGGAGGAGGCTGATTTACATGTCATCTGTGGCGCCCCAACGGTCTAACAGACTACGGGATATGTAGGATGTAGGTAGGAATATGTTATAGAGCAACGATGGCGAACCTATGGCACGCGCGCCACAGCTGGCACGCAGAGCAATTTCTTTGGGCACGCGAGCATTTACCAAAAATGAAACAGCTAAGTTATGGTATTTTGGTTGAAAGAAATAAGTTGGTCTTGTATTGTACTTTGGGCACGCGGCCTCAAAAAGGTTCGCCATCACTGTTATAGAGAGTTACATTATATACTATTATGGTGCCCGTAAAGAACTGCAAGGTTCATTACAAGCAAATATTCACAAGTGTAAAACCAATACTTAAATCACTAAACCTAGAAACACTATTCGGGAATATAAGGCACGCGTGCCAGACTTGGCACGCAGAGCGATCTTCAATGGCACGCTAGATATCTCCCAGAGAAAGAGATTTTTAATGCAAGTCAACAACGTACCGTTACGTCAGCATAATTAATGGCTGCTGCGTGATAAACTTCATGAAAACACAATGTATGTCGACTGTTAAAGTTCAGTCATCATCAGACTTGCAATCTGTGATTGAATCTTTTGTAAAGAAAGTCGATTGCACAGTATCTCACCCTTTCTTGTTTTACAGGCAATTCAAGTCTCTCCTACTGAATACAGAGATCTGATGTTGCACACAGAGTTCGCTGCCTTAGACGAGGTTAAGTCTTGGATATATTCATTTCTTGTCTGCTGCTTTACCGGCCTTATGGATCAATTTGGTCCGACGGGATACTTTACTTTACTAAACTAGTATTTTATTATGCAATTGTTTTAATTATTAATGTTTAAAAAAAGTAACTTCTTTAACTGGACAAATAATCTAAGCAGGAAATGTTTATTTACCACTGTTTAACGTAAATTCATTTTATATCTCTAATTACATCTTGAAATTAATACCATAGTGCTGGATTTCTATAACAACAAAATAACTCAAAAGTAAGATTAGTTATATTTCAAAACATGCTTTGTTTGTCATCACCAAAATCAAAATGAATTCGGGAAATTTAATTTAAAGGGAGATAATAAATTGGTTTTCTTTGCGTTAAAAAGTTTTTATATGTT
Source organism: Anisus vortex (assembly GCA_949126835.1). NCBI lineage: Eukaryota > Metazoa > Mollusca > Gastropoda > Planorbidae > Anisus > Anisus vortex. The sequence goes on along the minus strand of OX421492.1, from coordinate 10,407,210 downwards.
TCTATTTTTTTATGTAAAAAAAAATAATGGCTTACAATATATAACTTTAAATTGTTCAAACTTTAAAAGTTAGTTGAAAACTATATAAATATTATATGACTAAATAACTTATATTTACATTCTTAAACCATATATTAACTACCCAGTTTGAATGACCTCTACGTATCAGTTCCGCTTAACAATGATAGTTCTATTCTGTTTCCCTTTGCAACACTAAAAATATGTAAGGAAATCTCAGTAAGGCTGAGATCTAAAATCTAAATATAATGAGCTAATAGCAGGTGTAAGAATTAATTCTTGACATCTTTATTAAATACACTAACATTTAGTGTGAAATTTGTATAATACATTATCTTTTTTTTTACTACAGACCACAGCAAAAAAAATATAATTAAAAAGATGAATATCACAAACACGTTTATTTTTAATCAAATTCAATATGAAACGCTTTAGCCCTTTCCTCTATGTAGCTCTGATGCTTTTGGATTGGTCTTGCTACGGCGCTAGCAAAATTAATTGTCCTTTAAATAAAAAAACAGCAGGTTAACTTTCAGGCTGTTGGCACGCTGAATGATATAGAAATCCTAGTATGGCGCATTATTAGCAAGAGGCTGCCGACCCCTGCACTAGAGGACAGAAGGGCAAAGAGTAAAGTTGTAGTAATACATAAGGCACTAAATTCTAACTTTGAAAACAGTACAGTAACAATCTATTACAATGCTCAGATAAACATACGGACAAGAACACTTCTTATCCCGTTTGCATATGAAATGCATATAAAAATACTCTTTCTTCCTAAGTGGCATCCAGGAATGGAATGGGCTACCTGAACTAACTACCGTAACCAAAATTGGATACGAGACTCAGACCACCGATACGCGTAGGGTGCAATTATCTTCTGTATGGAATGAGAGTCTATAACAGGTAAGATACATAAGGCATTCAAAAAGAATATAAAGACATTTCTTTTCAACTAAGTTGATCATGTACACCTACATCGGCTAAAACCTTGTTTAAAACTATTTTAGAATATTATTGTCGTTTCGTACCTCCATCGGCAAAAATCTTGTTTAAAATTATTTTAGAGTGTTATTGTCGTTTCGTTTTTATGAGCGCGCTGAGCATGCTTTCATTAGCAAGGAGTGAGGCGCTATATAAATGACCAATTAATTAATAGGAAACGAAAAATGTTTTAAATAATGTGTAACAGTGAATGTACAAAATGTATATCGTATATTGTTAAAAGTCCTATAGGCTTTTGTAATTTGTGGAGTAGACCTATATCTTAACATTGATAGAGTGTTTTAAATATGTAGTAACTACAGCAAGTAAAGTATTATAAAACCGGTATAATGTTGTGATTACGCCATTGGTGAGTAATGGTGTGTCCCAATTACGCATTTTGTGTGTGTCTACTTTATCATGAATTTTTCAAATTCTAAGTAGGCAGGTCTGTCTATACCTGAGAAGCTAAACTGTAAAAGTATGAGTATTATACAGGTGATGATCTTACCTACAATTCAACTACAATGTAATTCCAAGTTTTATAAAAATCCTTTTAGTTTTACTTTTCAATATTTAATTGTACATGCTAGATTTTCTAATTCTCTATGGAAAAGTTTTGGGGTAATGCATTATAATTTCTAGCTTTGTCGACTCCTTTTCTCCTTTGATTAAAAAAATATGTTCTACTTTCTTAAAAACAAAATTTCGTTCATTTCAAACAAGAACGATCAGAAATTGGTAATGCCATTTGAAAGGTCTGCCACGCCGTCAAAAGTGTGTTTCTTTCTTTCTTGGTGTTACAAAAGATAGAAAGAAACATCTCCACAATACAACTCTGTTACTTCCCCTTGCCCAGCGTATGGAGCTCTGATTGGTAAATTAAAAACTAATTATCTATACATTTAGTCCGGAACATTCATTAGGAAAATGAGATTTTGAACCTATTTATCAATAGTGTCGTAAAAAAACCAATTGGGTGTTGGTAGGGTGTGTGTGTCGATAGGGCGTTTCGGGGAGGGAGGGGCGTCAAGAGAGGGGGGGGGGTGAATAAAGATTGTATACTCACACAGCCGATATAGTAGGGGCGGGTGGGGGCTTAACGTATCTCGTGTACAGATTTTGAAAGACTTTTTTTTTTATTGATAAAAATGAACGAGGGAGGGCGGGGGAGAAAAGGGGGCGAAGGGTTGCGAGCTATGAAGTGTAACATTCTTTTTATTTGACGACAGATTAACATCTGCCTCGACTCTAATCTTAGTGGAAAAAGTTTTTCATTTCGACGTGGCCGGCCACGTGGGCTACAGCAACGACGACAAGCCGGCATGCTGGCCGCCATCTTGGAACTGGACTACACGTGTAAATTGTGAGGGTTATCGGCTATTTCTTTCTTTGTATAGAACCAATAGTCACGTGGTAGTGTCAACAATCGTATTGTTTATTGACAACAAATGCAACAATTGTAATATTGATAGTGGTAAGTTATAAAATGAACAAAATGGGACACGCTGGCCTAACCGGCAGTGCTCTCAGATATCGTACCCAATTTCTGGGTTTGAATCATGGTGGAGGCTAATATTTGTTCCTGGGCCTGGAGGAGGGTGTCTATGAATCTACTCAGCTGTAATGGGTAATTGACAACGGTTGGAGCCATAGAAAGGCGGCTAGGCTATGTGCTGGTTACACAATCCCTTAGTATGCCACAGAAACTTGTGAACACTGTGCCTCCTAAGCCCTATAGATCAATTTGTTCTAACACAGGTACTACTCACTATTAAAAGAAGGGGGGGGGGGTGCAAATCAAGAATTTTATATATCATTTTACGTATCATTTGTCATTGTTTAAAAAAAAAAACATGAGTATGTTTTGAGCGTATGAAAGTCTGTGTGACAGTGAAGTCTTATAATAAATGTCCTTATAGAAGTACTTGGATAAGGAGATGTACTTTCAGCAGATTATGACTTTTTCCCTTATCTTAGCTAGGAGAAACTCTTGTTCGCGAACGCTCACTGACACAGGACATATACATATATACACAAAAGCACAATAGATTAACTTACAGACAAACAAGTCTTCTAAGAGTGTGTATAAGGATTATTTCGGATTTTGTTTTCTCATTTCGCACTAGCGTTTTCGCTAGAAATTGTATTATTTTCACCCATACAATTACATTAATTAATTATTAATTTCCTTGGCATTCTTTATTTCATTGTTTCGTTGGTCCTAGAAAAATTTGAATTTAGATTCTACCCTTTTTAATAATTAAATCTATTTAGTTAAAAAAGATTTTTTTTAACTTTTTACTTTGGTTAAAATAAGTAAGAAGTAGTTAGAAGTATAGTGTCTGTATAGAACGTATTGGAAAAGGTTATTATAGTGGAAAGATTAAACCACGTATCAAACTCCACAGATTTTTTTAAAAATGTAAATTTTGGTAACGCGTTGACACACACAAATAATATCAATAATTCAGTTTTGCAATTGGGAGCGGGGAGTGGAGGGGGGTGGAGGGGAGGTAAAGAAAGTGAGCGATCGTGCGCCGGCTTTACACGTGACACCATCGACTGAACTACGTTGCACACGCCCCACCCCCCTTCCCATCCGCCTCACCCCATTTCCCCTTCAGGGTGCCCGCCATCTTGGGCCTCCAGATGTCCCCTCTACGGTTGGCTAAGATCACTGTTTGGCTTCGTGGCCGGTAGCCAGGTTTAAATACTTGAATTCAACTCAACATTCTCTCTCTTTGAAACCGTCCGTCAGTTATCCAAGTCCCGCTAGTAACTCCAATACTGTTCTGTTAGTACACTCAGGACTAATGTTGTTTACACTATATAACGTTCTATTATTGTTGTATCACATAGTTACTTTATGATTATCAAACAATTCATTAAAATGTTGATTCATATATTACAATGTTTCTAATACTTAGAATTTGTTGAATATTGAACAGGTTCCATTTGTAAAACAAATTTTATCATTACATTTCAGAAAAAGAAAAAAAACATAAAGATGTCCATCTTCTTTCTCGCCGCTGTGATGTCACTGCTGGCCATTGGTCAGTGCAACAAAAACTTCACCGTGACCACTGAGGTGGTGTTGGACCTGGAGGTGAAAAACTACAACGGGAACGGAGATGATATTTCCGGCAAGCTGGTCATCGGGCTTTTTGGTGAGACCACCCCAGTGTCGGTCCTGAACTTCAAGACCCTGTGTGAAGGCTACAAAGCTCCAACCGTGAGTTGTTCTGTTCTATAAACCTTCTGCTCTGGACGCTCTTTGAAGTTTTTAATTTCAAGTTTACAATATATCCCGTTAGTTTTCAGAAAGCACAATTGATAGGCCCTACGCTCCGTAATTATTCAAATATCATTAGTATTGATTTCTTAATAAAGCCGCTCACACGTTTCTAAATTGAACGTTTTAAATTTGTTCCAATTTAAATGCATGGCTTTTTAAAGAATGTTCTAATTTTTAGTCTTAGAACCAGCAATGCCAGACACGTTTTAGCTTATGCCAGTCTGGAAAAAATATAATTATGACGAATATTGACTAAGACTTACTTGTAGAAACACTGTAGTTAGCTCAAGAGTTTTCTTAAACGATTTTTCTTTTGAGTCTCTTAAAAAAAATCATTTGGTAAATACTCTACAATGGCGTTTATGTTGCAAATTACTTTCATTGAAATAATATAGTCTGGATTTAATAACATTCGATCACATAAATTGTTGCTTGAATGGGCCGTATTGCTGCTGAGAGTTAACACCCTTGCCCCTTATACAAGTCAATATTTTATGACTGACTTGTAAATTACAAGTCAGTCATAAAATATTGACTTGTATAAGGGGCAAGGGTGTTAACTCTCAGCAGCAATACAGCCCATTATGTTGTTAAATGTTAACTTAAACATGACAGACCGCCCCTTCTATAAAGAAGAGCATTGCCTCCTAGGCACATTCGTGGTTTGAGTCTAGTCGTACATTTCTATTAGTGTTTTAAGTGAAGTTAAGTTACTGGTTTTCCTGATTTGTTCAGGAAACCCTTTCCATGCCCGGCTGCCACTCGGCAAGAAAAAGTACTTATATGCATTTGTTCTCGCATAAGGGATAAGAAAAGTGTTTTTGCCCTATGTTTTATCTGAGTATTGTAACAGATTGTAAATGTGTTGTATTTCAAAATTAGAAAATGAAACTTTACTGGCAGTTTGTAAAGTCAGGAATAACTAAAGCTAATAAAGTATTTAAACTGCTTACACCAGGGTTGGCTAAACTAATGTCCTTAATCATCATTATACGATATTGTGACAACTAGCGTGCTCTCATTTTTGCTTAAATACAACTACTCTATAGAAAGTATAAATTGAACATTTAATTTTATATTAAACATGATTGTAGCTAATTTGTTCTTAAAAGTAAACGAATGGTCCATTTAACATTTCAAAACTTAGACTAGAGTCACTGCTTCAACTACAATGGTTTAAAAAAACTAATGTAAGCATTTCCAGGCGAGTTAAAACTGAGAGTGAGTACTAGTCTTACTTTTCAGCCATAAATGTGAGACAATGATTCTTTATCATAATTTACAGACAAACCAACTGAGGCTTCTAAGCTTGCATTTTAATGTTAAAAAAATTATCAAACGGTGTTAAGTAATTGGTTTTCCTAATTATCTCAGGCAACCCATTCCATGTACAAATGCCACTCGCGAAGAAAGGAAACTATTATGATTTAAGTGCTGATCACCACTATTGGTTGACAATTATATTGGCTGAGTGTTTTAAACTCAATATATGTTTAATTGACAGAAAAAGTTTACAGACGTTCCTTCTGGATAGAAAATTATTACGTCCTAGGCCAAAAAGGTGGCAGGGGTTGGTCGGCGGCAGGGCCAGAACCCGGGCCCTATTGTTGACAGTCCGGCCTACTAACCGGTGGACCATCCGACCTCACTTGTGTGACGTTTGTTAACTTAAAGTTGAATGAAGTTTTTCTTGCACGTTATTAAAATTTATTAGACTACCGTTTATCTATTTTCTGTACAACGAAATAATCTTTTAAAAAAAATCAGTATAAGAGCTTACTTCAAAATGTGCCAAAATGTTTCTTAAGTATTTATAGTAAGCTACAATTCTGTTTTTTACAAAAGGTAAAGTAAAAGACAAACTTTTTCGCACATAATCAAACTTAGAGGCTTAATTTTTACGTTTTCATAAATTCAATGTTTTTCTTATGTAGGCCCTAATCAGAGTGTTTTTTTTCTGTTCTTCTATCCCAGAAATCCAAGGTCAGTTACAAAAATACTTATTGCCACCGTGTTGTCAGGGATATGCTCATTCAATGTGGTGACGTCTTCGGTTTGGACGGCAGGGGAAGTAAGTAGTATTTCTCTGTTGTTTTATAAATAAAATAGTTTCGGTAGCTTGCCTTGCTTCCTTGCGATTCCACTGCTAGCGACATACACAGATAGAGCCTACAGTGATAATGGATTCTATACAGATGACACCATTAAAAATGATTAGATACTGTATCTGATGTTCAATGGGCTTTATTAAGTCTAAGAGCTACTGCATGATACATATTTGAAAGTTTGGCTTAGTAATATTAATCCTTTAAAAAAAAATATATTTTGGTTTAAAAAAAAAATCAATACTCTAAGCCCCATCAGATGCCCAAAAATAAACACAAAATGCTCTAAGCCCCACCAAATGCCCCAAAATACACCCGAAATGCTCTAAGCTCCACCAGATGCCAAAATGCATCTACATTTTCTAAAATCCACTAGATGCCCAAAATACACTCTAATGATCTAAGCATCAACAGATGCCCAAAAATAGGTTCAAACGGCACCTCCACCTCTCCCTATTAAACACACAGCTTCTACCTACAATACTCACAATCTAAAGGCACGAATTATTGTTTTTAAACAAGCCATACATTTCCAAAACTTCCTATATTCTATAAGAGACTCCGTCTGCTCCTATTTCAGGTACTAGCATCTACGGCGAGATGTTCAACGACGAGAACTTCATCATCAGCTACACCAGCGGCGGCGTCGTGGGCTACGCCAACAAGGGCAGAGACTCCAACGGGTCTCAGTTCTTCATCACTTTCGGGGCCTCACGATTCTTTGACAAGAAGCACGTGGCGTTCGGCAAAGTCCTGAAAGGATACGTGCGTACTTGTTTTCATTACCTGGTTGTTGTTAATAATGGTTGCGTGAAGGAGGGAGGTTGAATACTTGACGAGCAATGTGTTGTTTAATTCAATATTTGTTATTATGACATGAATATTATAGGGCGCGGAGTTCTAGCTCGTGAATTTCCGTTGGTCCCGGGGATTAGAGACCGTCCAATGGTCAGGTCCGACTAACGTGAGATAGTGAAACTCAGAAGCGAAATGGACCTTGTACTTCATGCCATAGGAAACTGACGAAAGCTGCTTCACTAGCCCAGTTTGAAAGGAACAAGATAGTTTTACTTATTTATTCTCCAAATTTCTCCCTATACCCAGCGGACTCACCACGTCGTATCGACAGGGAAACAACGTAGAAAGCACGAAAAATCGTGGTTTCCACGTTGTTTCCCGGTCGATACGACTTGATGTGCCCGCTGGGTTTTTAACAGTTTTACAAAAGATAGTTACAAAGGGCATTAACCTCTCATTGATTTTCTTACGCAATAAAGCTATGCCATGTAGAAAACACATAACAATTTAAAAAAATCTTCATTTTTTTTGTGACATTTTCCTTTCACTTAACAATTCACTTTATCTTAAAACGTTGAAACAAGGGACTCAAACTATATCTTGTGACACAATACGGTCATAATCAACATCAATGGGCCTAGATTTTACCAAGCTGTCTGTTATAATCAACGGCAATATGTCTATGTTTGACCAGGTTCTCTGTTATAATCTACAGCAATAGGTCTATGTTTGACCAAGTTCTCTGTTGTAATCAATAAAAAAAGGTCTATGTTTGACCAAGTTCTCTGTTATAATCAACGGCAATAGGTCCATGTTTGACCAAGTTCTCTGTTATAATCCACAGCAATATCTGCAAGCCATCAACCGCATGGGACCCCAGGAGAAGAGCCAGACTCCCAAACGACCAATCAGATTCACCGACTGCACCGTGAACGAGGTCAAGAAGTACGAGCTGACCGAGAAAGATATGAAGACAGATGACCTTGAAGGCATCGTGACCCTTTAAATTAGAATATGCATTTTACTCAATTGAATAGCAGTAACAATAATAATTATTTTTATTTTTTTTAAACGTATACTTGACGCCCCATTTTAGAATCGCATGTGTTTAGTTTCGTTTTTTTTTTTTATTACTACCAACAAAAAATCTATCCAGCAAATGGGCGAATCCATTTTTATTTTATTACAAGTTCGTTAACTGGTTAGGATAATCTGGGCGGACGAGACCGATTGAATGATTGAGTAAATGAGATAGAAGATGGAAAGAAAGAGAAAGTGTTGAGCAAACTTTGCTTGCTCTCTATTTGCACACACAAAACTATGTGTTTGTTTACCTAAATAATTTTGTCTTTGTTTTTTTTTTTATTTTGTAATGTGACGAGAAAAATTAAGAGTGAAAATTTTTTCCTTCGTCTTGAATGACAAAGGGGAATAATCGATCACATACTATGCGTTCCAATAAATTACTTTCAACATAAGCACATATTGTTTGAATGATGTCTTGGTATTTCTTTATTTCTTACATGTGGTTGATGTTTTGATGGTTTTTATGTTATTTTGTTTTTATACACAGATGCTATATTTCTTTATTCAGCCCTTCTCATAAAATTTGTTAACGAAAGTAACATTTCTTAAACTATTGCAACTGTTCACAATCATCAGTGGAACACACACAAGAAAGCACAAAGATCACAACAAGTCTTAATTTAAGCATTGTTGGTAGACCTATATGTCGTACAAATTCACCCACCAAAAGTGTAACAATGGAACCAGTTTTGCTTTCAATTTGAAACCATTTCCGTTTCCGGGCGGACTTGGTTTATTAAATTAGCCAACACATTTCCCAACTTGATGTATCCAATACCATCCTTATTGACTCGGTCTGATTTCTAGTCAGAAAGTCACCATTATATTGGCCTTGATGAACCGACACGCTTCAGTGTGCATTATTATTAATTTTATATGTATTTTATTATACGTACTAACAATTTTAATCGACTATTAATTAACCACCGCGGTAAATTTGTACTTATTCTAACACTGTAGAGGTTTTGAACCCAGGTAGTTTGGTTGTTTCGTTGGTCTGTGTGCTACTTGTGTGAATATGTTTTGCATTCTAACAAACGAATAAACAAATATTATGTGCTAACTTTAGTCAATTATTGTTCTATATATTTATTATTCAACCTTTTAATTATGTTATATTTTAATTCAAATTCTCTTCATCCGACCTTTTCAACCCAGCTAAAAGTTTTTTCTCACACAAAACAAAATTTAGTTCAACCTTAGGTAGAAAGAAATGTGTCAACATAAAAGCTTGTTTAAATAAAAGGTCTCCACATAATTTCTTTTTATTATGCCCATATAAAAAAAAATATCTAACACATCTAATTTAGTTTTAATATTGATTAAAATAGAAGCATTTTCCCGGCATGCGAACCCTAGTTCTCTGGATGGAATGTCTACTCAAACTCTACCCGCTGACAGAGGAAGAGGAAAAACACTGAGTTTATTTTTCTCCTTTAAGAAAGACATTAGAATTACACTAGAGCAGACAGTAGGTGGACTAACATAATAATCATAAGGTAAAGAACAATGACAATACACAATAAGTCCCTGGCTTGAATCAAAACCAAAGACTATTCTATTTACTTTAATATTTCTATTTGATGACTCGAATGACTTCTTTTCGGAATTCCCGATTCCCTTTTGCACTGTACACAGAAGTAGTTGGAGATGCACCCTACACACCGGTATAACACCTAATCGCGGAGGCTAAAAGAGCAGCGAAGAAAAGTAAAGAACATAGGCTGCCCCTGACAAACTCCAACGGTCCCGCTTTCAAGTGCCAGAGATGCGACAGAGCCTGTCTCTCAAGGATAGGTCTCCACAGACACAGTCAATTCTGCAGGGATGGCCAAATCACAGGAGCGCAAATCTAATCATCTTTTGAGACTATGGTCGTATGGAGCCAACGATGATGATGATGATGATTTTCTCAATGAAAAATTAAAATTAAAATCGAAAGTTGTATACAGCGGAAACATTTAGGCAAACGTAGGAGCGTATTTACGACAGCGTTATTGGATGCGCACAGAATAAGAACATATAAGGTAAAAAAAATAGAGCAAGCGGTTCATATTATTATAGTCTTTGATTTTACATACACAAACAGCTAGAATTAATCCATTGTCTTCAAGTTTCTAACAAAAGAGTCTGAGTAACATATTATCGAATTCCATAGCTTCTATTGACTCGGTGGGACAGTATCTGGTTATATATTAAATGTTTGAGTCTTTTACCCAATTACATCACCATTTTAGTGTAAAGTACATGTAGTTAATTTATCCACGTCGAACCAATTAGACCAAGCGTTTAAAGCAGCGGCCATGGCATACTAGGGGATTCTGTGACAAACACATTTCCTAGCTGTATTTTACATTACTATAAATGATGTCAGAGTAAACTCTGGGACACCCGCCAGACCCAAGAAACAAAATGTTAGCCTTCACCAGGATTCGAACCCAGGACCTACGATGCGTCAGTTGACCCACGCTGCCATTTAACCGCTTTCAGAGTACCTGATGTATTATTACTGTCAATGAACAGCACAAAACTTCAGGTGAATTTTAAACTTTCCTTGAATGACTTTTTTTTTAACCAATGACATTCTTCACAGCGAGTCAACGAAAAGAAAACTCTCCGGAAACTACGTTGAATTCTCGCTAAACCAACAGTCTAGTCCGAAGTTGAAAAAAATGAAAGCCCGGATGTAAAAAATAACGGAAGCCAAGTGCGAGAAAACATTTAGTTACGGATTTCTCTTTCTCTCCTTTAGAACTCCCCTCTCTCTCTCTCTCTCTCTCTCTCTCTCTCTCTCTCTCTCTCTCTCTCTCTCTCTCTCTCTCTCTCTCTCTCTCTCTCTGTGTGTGTGTCTCTCTCTATTTCACTCTGTCACTCTCTCTAGCTCTCGCGCAACTTAAACATCCAGAGAACACGCCTACCACTTCACTCAGTTGTGAAGGTCAAGCATTGCAAAATTAGACCAGTTATATTGGTCAGTGACACCGTGTGTCGCAATCACTTTTACACCCATGTGTGTCAATTACGTTTGCCATCTACACACACGTACACACACACACACTTACACACAACAATGATTTACTAAACTTACGTCCATAAAAGTAATAAAACACATTATTTTAGTATAGACCCTCGCTACGCCTCATTTCTTCGGAACCGATGTATATTCTTTTGAGATAGACCCCTTACACCCTCCTTCCCCGATGTCAATGTCTGTGCCACGGGCCTGACAAGCCAGCACTGACATTCAAGCCACATATATCAGATAATAGTCCACTTTGTCCAGCGCGGCTAATGACATTATGTAAGCTTTAAACAACAACATACACACACAAAATTACGAGTAGTCTCTCTTGAAGCAAATCCTGACTCGTACCATGGTCCCGTGTTGATAATCGTATATAGTGTAGAGATGATAGTCAGTTCAAGTCACACAATCTACACTTAATAGATTCATGAGTTTTATCTTCAACAGTCGATTATTACAAATCTGTACATACATTGTTTTGCATATAATATATATATATATATATATATATATATATATATAAATATATATAAACATACTTAATGTTTCGATCGGATACCGTGACATTAGCCAAACTTTAAAGTTTTAACATTTCAGACAATACTTTACTGTTTGATGTGACCAACTATCAACGGACTGTCCTGGCTATTTAACAACAACTGGAGTAATTCCCTCCCTTGGCTGTCACCTGTTTGTCAATTTAGTGCAGGAGGGCTTCCTTTCGAATAAACAAAGCTTTTGACGTGTTGACGCGAGCCGTCTCCGGACACTGTGGTGCATAGCTGGCGTTTAGCCGCGGTCAGTGTAAGGAAAGGCGTGTGTTAATAACACGCGCGGCAGTTTTACTCATTACTTCTTGAGGAATATCTTTCTAGAGACAAGACTATACTAGTAAGTTTACATTGGACTTTAGTTATTTTGATTTGGCCATTAGTTTTATTTATGTAATTTGTGTTAAAAGATATTTGTTTTTTTGTTAAGTTGGCATAGTTTCAACTATTAAGTTGATAATTGTAAAAGCAATTATTCGCTTAATAATGAATGTTTTGTAAATACCAAAGAATTTGTTTATTTAGACATAAGAACACAAACAAACAAAAATACTACTATATAGACGAACACAATCAAAAGCTATTGTGAGTAAAAACACTAAAAACTCGTTTATTTTTTGTATAGATAGAGATAGATATAGAAAGATGATATAGATAGATATGAATTTATTATCTATAGATATATATATATATAAATATAGACACAGATAGCTATAGATAAATATAAATATGTCAAATATACAGGTATAGATGTATAGACAGAAATAAATTTAGCTAGATACAGATAATGTAACAGATATAGAAAGACATACATATATATATATAGATAGATACATACATACATACATAGATATATAGATATAGATATAAAGAGATATAAAGATATAGATAAAGATAGACACAAGCCTATAGTGAATTATTAAGCAAGTTATTTTACAGTTATAGGATGAGCCTGCTATGTCTTAATTCTTAATTATAAATATATATATATATATTTCCATTGTTTTGTTTATGTTTTCTATGTTGTAAGCGACGCGTAACTTCATTATCTCCGTCTATGGGCTTTTAGCAACGCAGTGTGTCACTTGGAACAACATCGAAACAAAACACAACAAAACCTTGGCCCTAAACGATGATAATGATTGGGCGCTATTATCATTGAAATGTTGGTCACGATAATAACCAGAGAAAGTGTTCGAGATAAGCGGGATAAATAAACGTTATAGTATATGAGACTACGTTATAGTATATGTGACTACGTTATAGTATATGTGACTATCTTGTGGAGAAGCACGAACAAAGAACTATGAACAAAGCGTTTATGGCTGTGTCATTGTTTATTATGTTTGTCGGGTTTGTGTCAAAGAGGTCTTATTTTATCCTGTGATTAAGTTCCTACATTGCCGTTTTTTCTTGGTGGAGTCTATAAAACTTATATCTATCTATTTATCCATCTATCTATCTAGATTGATATCTATCAATCATGTATCTATCGCTCAAAAAATATCTATATATTATATATAACTATCTAACAATCGGTTTATCCACCAACCTACCTATCAATGTAGGCCTATCTATCTCATCATGCGTGTTTCTGTGTATCTATCTATCCATGTATTTGTCCTGTCGTCCGTCTATCTGTATCTATATTTATGTTCATTTGTCTATTCCGTTGTCCATTGTCCGTTCGTCAGTCTATCTGTATGTCTATATATGTTCATTTGTCCGTTCGTCTATCTGCATCTATCTATGTTCAAATGTGTATTTGTCTACCTATTTAACTATATATATATAGGCTATATATATATGTGTGTATCGATATATCAATCCTTTTATTTTAATTTCTTCACTTAGACTAACCTGCTACATATAACTATCACATAAAGTAAAATTCGCTCATTAAAATGTCCGGTCTGTTGCAAGGTCAAGAAAACGGAAGCACCCACTTAAAATTGGGCCAAGAGCAGTTTATTGAAGTGTCTGGGAAAATATGAAAATATTTGCGCCTCCAGCCTCCATTTGAATAAAGGACGGGACATTACTCCATGCCTTTTTAACCCGTACAGTCTGAGTTATAGCCCTTTCAACATCGTTTTTTTTTTCAAAAATGTATGCATTTTCTTTTATTATTGTTTGGGGTGAGATCTGGGAAAGTGGGGCGGGGTGGTAGCAATTTTTAAACATAGACTTTGAGTGAGTTTAAACTTGTATTAAAATCAACAAATCTCTAATTAGTTAACGGTTCAATATTTATATTATAAGAATTTGGGCTTATTTTCTGTATTTTATTGTTGCGTATTTATAATTAAAACAAAAAAGTAAAGTATCCCGTACGATTAGATTGATCCATAGGAACGCTGACGCAGCCTTCACCAGTTTCTATGGCCACGGCATACTAGGGGATTGGGTAGCCAGCTCAATGCCCAGCCTCCTTTACTTTACCCCCAACTAATGTCAGGTACCCATCAGAGCTGGGTAGACGGACACCCTGAAACAAATCTTGGCCTTCACCAGGATTCGAACCCATGATTTTCGATACACCAGCTGTACGCGCTTGGCTACCATGCCCCATGGCATGAGTTAATGGAATAATATATAATATTTAAATATTATATGTATTTTATTCATACAAAAAGCTAATACAAGCTATTCTTTTTAAATAAAATTTGAGACTTTCTAAAATTTAGATAAAAAAGAGAGGTGATGAAGAAACGTGTTGCCTTTTTTTGTGTAGGGGGGGGGGGAATGAGAAAAAAAAGTGTGTTGGGGGGGGGGGGGCTCAGAGTTTTTTTTTAAATATATTTTTTTAATGGGTTTTTACAGTGGACATTTTTGGAATCCTTATCGCACATACATTTAGTGTTTTTGAGTGTTTACATTATCGAGGAAATTAAAGTGTCTTAAATTTGTAGTAGGCCTAAATGCAACAAAACAATATACCATTACTGCGATATATAATGCTTTGTTTTTATATTGCACCGTTAGCATTTTATTATTTAATTAATACTTTGTTCAATTTATTCATGATATATAATATAAAAACGCAATAATCAGTATACATAATTGCCGTGAGTTTGTTTATATAGGTGTTGATGTCCTATTATTATTATTGGACTATCAAACATTACCACCAGTCTTCTCAGAGTATTTGAGTTGCAGTAGCTGAATTATTTGATTGATTTGAACATCAAAATGGACGACATCACCACAATATAACTTCCAAACTTGTAAATAATAAATGAACGACTTATTGCAGCATATAATTTAATAACAATTCATCAACAGTTGACACTTCACATCCAATGAACAAATATAGCTTTATAGTATCAACATAATACACAATTTTATTTATTTCTCCTGAGTCTAAAATACTGCCTGCGTTCCTTGTGAGTTATGAGAAAGACTGCCGGCCGCATGGACAGTCACTTAACTATGTCTACTTCCGATATAGGTTTTCTTAATATCCAAAAATGGGTTTTATTTCGACTTTTTAATTATTAATATAGCTACTACCTATATATTATTTTATGGCTTCATAGCATACCCCCCAACCACAGAGAAAAAATAATAATTTATTATTATTTTTGATACGAAAAATGTTTACAATAATGAAAAAAAATTATCTTAATCTTAATTAATGCATATAATCATTCATTTAATAATACATAGAGAAAAAATCCATTTAATATATGTACAAACAATCAAAAAACATATTTATAGGCAGAAATATGACACAAAGAATAATGTCTAATGTTTATATGACAATTAGTCATAGACAATTATCTTTAGGTATTGTCTAATCAACTTCAGTAATACTGAGATAAACTATTGGATATCAGTGATGTGTATCGATAATTATTATGCTAAATACTCATCAAGGCTGTCAAGATTATCTATTATCTTTATCTCACAAAATCTAAATAGATTCCATGAAAAAAATTTTTTCATACAACATTTATTATTTTATACAACAAAATTAATATAATACTAATGTCGGTTTTTTTTATAATTGTCTTTTTGTATTGATATTCTCATCATGGTTATTATGAATATATATCTTCATAATATTTATTTTGAATTGATATTCTTATTGATTCTTATTGATTATTATTGATTATTATTGATTATTATTGATTATTATTGATTATTATTGATTGATATTCTCAATAACATTACTTACAATGTAACATGATTATCTTTAATCTTAGTTTACAATAAAATATTACACAAATTATTCAAGTCTTTTCTTCAATTATATATTTATATTACACTGCTCATTTTCCTGTGAGTCTTATATGTATCATTTATTTATTGGCTTCAATGCTATCTTTAGTCTTACATGAATACAATACAATATTACCATCTAATGCTCTGACTTTAGAGTCTTACATAGGCATTTCATTATTATATCATTCTTATTTCAATTCCTCTAATGCTTTTTTAAAGACTTACATAGGCATATTAATATTAACATATGGCATAACAGATTCACTGTTCAGAGGCCACAAAATTTTATGTGCTTAACAGTCTTACCAAACTGTTCAGAGGCTACATAAAAAAAATTTCCAACTGATAATCATTATTTTTATCAATTAGATTATTTTATACCAGTATCCATATTTACATATTTGTTCTTTACAAAGAAAAAAAAATGTTATCATGTCATTATACCTGTTACTGAAAATATCATATCTTTTTCATAAATTTAGTTGTTCCTATGTATAATTCTATTGATTATACCTAAGTTTTTTTGCTAAAATTCCTTAGAATTTCACAGCATTTTCTCAATGTTATTTTTCTATGTTCAGATTTACTAATATCATTGTCTGGTTTATTTTCAATTATCATATCATCTTCTGATTTATTTTCAATAACTTTGTTTTCTTCATCAGTTCTCAAATTGTTTAAATGAACAATTTTTTCTTTGTTATTAATGTTAACCTTGTAAAATACATCAGACAGCTTAAATATTATTTCAAAAGGTCCTCTCCATTCCATAGTATTGCCACTGCCAATTGGCAAATAAACAAGTACTTTATTACCAACTTCTAGTTTTCTCATGTTCTTATGAATGTTTTCTTTGATATCAACTGCTATCTTGTAAAAAGGTTTATTTATGGTATCTGTCATTTGTATTGGAGCCTTATGTTTAGAATCTTTTTTATTATGTGTAAGACAGGTATCACAGCTTTTAATAAATGTTTTCAAATCTTTTTCCATTTTAGGCCACCAGAAATTCTTTTTAAGTTTACAAACTGTTTTCTTGCTACTCAAATGACCTGACAATGCATTGTTGTGCGAAATTTGCATTACTTTGACAGTTAATGTTTTAGGTATAACTATTTGAGTTACATCTAATTTAGTGTCATTTCTACAGAGAATTCCATTTATTATTTCAATGTTTTTATTTTTAACCTGACCTTTTTCAATTTCTGATACCATTTTAATTATGTATGGATCTTCTTTCTGTTCTTGTTTTAGAGTTAGCTCATCAAAAGGCATGTTTATTAAACTTATATTTTCTGTTTTTTTCATTTGGGTTTCCTTTTTATGAGGACTATCAATGTATGATAATATCTCACTCTTCATTTTAGTAAAATCAGATATTTGATTTTTAGCAATGTTGAATATTTGTTTATGACCTTCTAAATGTCTACATAATGAAATAGCATGTAATTCTTTTGGTACATTGTTTATTTCACATTGACTTTCAAATTTGCTTACATACTGTTCTAGTTTTTCTGTTCCATTCCATTTGGGAATAGGATTATCCTTTTCATTATTTATGGATAAGTGAATATTAGGTGTCTCATTGAGAATATTATTTTCTGACTTTCCTATGGTTTGTAAGAAATTAAAAGTTTGTAGAGCAGGGTAAAATTCTTGTTCTGGTAAATCTACTAACTTTTCATTTTGCAATAGAACAGGTTTCAAATTCAAGTCATTGGATTTTTCATTCATCCATTTTTGAAAAATGTCAAAACTATTATCATGTTTAACATTGAAAGAATTACCAATAATTAAAGGTGCAACACAGTTTTTCATTATGGCTGCCTCTGCTTTTCCAGTGAGCCAAGGACAATCAATGTCTATTATAGTGATAGGACATTTTATTGTGGAACCATTTGCAAGTTTTATTGTATCCACTCTTATTATATTGGTGGGTTTCTGATTTGGAATGATACTTTCATCTATACATATTATACTACTTCCGGTGTCTCTTAGACAGTAAGTGGTCTTTCCTTCCACATAAGCAGGAAAAAGTATTAACTGACCCCTGTTTTCAAATATGACATTATTAGATTGAGATGTGGAATTGTTAAGTTTTCCTCTATTTCTTCTATTTTGGAAATTTGATTGAGGTCTGTTTTGAGTATTAGGAAAATCTTGTCTTCCAACATGTTGATTTGGCACATTGTTATTGGAAAAATTCTGATTTGGCATATTTCTGTTTCCAAAATTTGAAAAATTCTGATTTGGAAAGTTTCTATTATCAAAATTAGAAAAATTTTGATTTGAAAAACCTCTATGATCAACATTTGATCTATTGAAGTTTGGATTGAAATTTCTACCTCTTGCATTGTTATTTCTGTAACAATATTCTGATGAATGGTTTGTACCATTGCAAAAAATACATCTATAATTATTAGATTTTGGTTGATTACCAAATTTTTTTCTATTGCCAAATTGATTATGTCTAGACCTAGGAGGTGAATAGCTCCTTCTTCTATGTTGAATTGTATTTACTGTTTGATTTTGTTTAGTCAGTTCTACATTAGGATGACTATCCTTAAAATTTGAGATTGCATCTATCAAACTCTCAACTGTCTTAACTTTTCTTTCCATAATGTGAGTAAACAATGGTTTAGAAGCTTGTTCTAATACTTTATCAACAACCATGATTTCTATAATCTCATTAGGATTTTTGGTATCTATTTTTACTAAGTCTAACCAGGTAAGTAAAAATGTTTTCACTTCAGACACAAAAGCTCTCGGTTCTATCTTGTCTGTTAAGATAAAGTTATGAAACTTTTGTCTGTAATAATCCTCAGAGTGGATAAAGAATTTAATTAACTGTTCTTTGATAATGGCATAATCAGTTATTTCTTTATCAATATGTGATAGTGCTTCCCTACCCTTATCTTTCAATTGTGGAATAAGGTGAATGTAATATTCTGAAATGGGAATCCCATATCCTTTACATGTTGCTTCAAATAAATTTAGAAAATCAACAATTTTCTCTTTCCCATCAAAAGGAGGCATTTTAAATCTTACACTATGTTTTGATTTTTCATTATTTGTTTGCTCAACTTTAGTATTTTGTAATTTAGCCAACTCCAATTCATGAGTTAATTTTAGTTGAGTTTCTTTCAACTGAGTTTCTCTTAACTCTTTTTCTTTATTCATTTGTAATTCTTTTTCTTTTAATTCTAGTGCTTTCAATTCTTTTTCTTTATTCATTTCTAGTTCTAGTTGTTTTTGTTTAATTTCATTATCAAGTTCTTTTTGTTTAATTTCATGAGCTCTTAATTCTGCTCGCTCATCTCTTTCCTTATCTGCTAATTCTTTTTTCAATTGCTTAACTTTATTTTCAACAAATTCTTGATATTCTTTCTTATCAGTAATACCATATTTTTTTGCCAACAATTCAGCCTCATCATAGAGTAATTGAACCTTTGACTCCATTATTATTTATTATGAATGTCAAGATTTATTATATTATAGTACAGTACAATTATTATAATGCACTATTTTATAGTATAGCAATGTTTTATTCCTATACTGGATGGCAATATTTATTAATTACTGAATGAGCATTTTTATATTACTGAATGACAATATTTATTAAATACAGAATGAGCAGTCATATAATATCACAGCAACTTTTTTTTTTTTTTTTTTAATCCTATGCTGTAGTAAAATGTTTATAATTCAGAATGCAAAATGCTAGAATGTCAACAATTATGCTAAGCCAAGACACATTTTCTATTATGGCTTGTTTATTTTATTATTATTAGCAATTTTATAGTAGAGTTTAAAGCAAGTGCAAGTCAATTTTTGCTATTATGACTTATTATTACTATATAGGTTGCACAATTATTTTCCGCAAAGCAATGTACAATCTTATTATTACCAATGGTAGCACATAGATAATATTATTATTATTATTGAGGATGGCATATAACAATTAGATTAATGTTATCATAAGCCACTATGATATTATTCTTATTAGCAATTGAAATGGATGTAATTATTATCAGTATTGGAAGTACATTTTCATAGTGATTACTGGAAGTACATTTTCATTAATGCCAATACACAATAATTTTACTATAATTAATAGCAATGTAAATTCTAGATAATATTATTACAGTAGCACTGCAAAGCAATATTATTTTTATTTAGGTTATTTTACCTGTTATATTGTGAATATTTTGTACATTTGTAGTTACATGTATTAGATATCAATTATTATTTTGTTAATTGTAATTACATGTAATTGGGCACTACTTAAATTATATAGTTATGAATGTGAATATTCATATTATTATTATCTAGGTGAACTTATTATTGTTAATGTTCTTACCATAGACCATTATACTCAGAGAGCAAAAACTAACCAATGCATATTAATGATATCTCAAAAAATACACAACAAAAAAATTATATCGAGTAACAATAGAAAAAAAACACAATCACAATACACTAATGCTGCTTGGACCACAAATGATAGAGGAATTTTTGACAAAGAATCACAACATGTATAACATTGACAAGACTATAGTAATTTTACTTTAATAATTCTTAACAATAACAAACAAAGTCAAGACAACTAACAGAAATAACCCTAACAAAGAATCATTTCTAATCAATCTCTTTTAAGAAATAGAAATAGATGATAGACAGAATAAGAATAGACAAGAGATTTGATTAAAAACTACCGCCAACCAAAGCCCGCTTTATACATAAATAATACATATATATATATATAATTCATACTAATGAATGTAAAAAATATGATTAAATTAAAGATTACTTAATAATCCAAATGAAAACACATTCACTGTATGAAATTACTGCAATGTAAATCCAGAGTAGAAATCCAGAAGAAACTTAATTAATTATTTAATAATCCAATGAATGTTCACACTGTATCAAGTTGAGTTGCTTCAAGTTTCCACTTCAGTATGGTATAATCCAATTTTAGAATGAACACAAGAAAAAAAATGTATACCATTAATTAAAATTAATGTCAAAGTCTTTGGTATACAGATTAAATATTAATTATATTTAAAGTTATTTAATGTTATTTATTTATCTTCCGATAAGCACATCGGACTTCAACACATCAGATTTCAACACCTGGTCGTGTCACATCGGATTTGAACATAGGCTACATAAAATTCAACACATGGTTGTGTCACATCGGATTTGAACATCGGACTTGAACATATGTATATAGTTTAGGTTCCTTGTTGATAACATGTGGGAACGAAACTTTTTCCGGTTGCAAATATTAAATAATGATCTGCGTATAGTCACTTTTTTTCGATTTTTTGTATCGAATTTTTTTATGATGATAAATTTGTCATCGGTGTACAAATGTTATATTTTCTCAGAGCTATTATAGTGCTCAATCATATAAATAGTATATGTATTTGAAATAATTGACTCAGGCTTCAGTTTTGTTCAAAAACTGGTACTCACATAATTTTCCATGTGGTTTGTAGTACGTCTTCAAAAAGTTCAAAAAATTTCGAATTTGAACATAATATTATATCCTTCAGCTTCTCTCTCCGTTAGCTGCCACCAAACCTGTTGATGTCCTATTATTATTATTGGACTATCAAACATTACCACCAGTCTTCTCAGAGTATTTGAGTTGCAGTAGCTGAATTATTTGATTGATTTGAACATCAAAATGGACGACATCACCACAATATAACTTCCAAACTTGTAAATAATAAATGAACGACTTATTGCAGCATATAATTTAATAACAATTCATCAACAGTTGACACTTCACATCCAATGAACAAATATAGCTTTATAGTATCAACATAATACACAATTTTATTTATTTCTCCTGAGTCTAAAATACTGCCTGCGTTCCTTGTGAGTTATGAGAAAGACTGCCGGCCGCATGGACAGTCACTTAACTATGTCTACTTCCGATATAGGTTTTCTTAATATCCAAAAATGGGTTTTATTTCGACTTTTTAATTATTAATATAGCTACTACCTATATATTATTTTATGGCTTCATAGCAATAGGCCTATATGTTTGTAAATTACAATTATTTATCTATTTTTTTTTTATTTATATGTTTTTTCGCTATAGGCTCCTAGGCCGTTTGACCGATCGGCAAAGAAGTAAAATTGGAAACGACCCCCAAAACAATTTTTTTTATATAAACAATATTGCTTAATTTGTTAATTATTGAAAAAAATAAACGTATTGTGGTGACTGTGGGATCACTAGATATATTAAGAGATACACCAACTCAAGTCGTATCTATAAGAAACAACTTTAATACGCGGAAGTACCAAATAACCAGATAACAAAACAACGTAACAATGAATCAGTAGCTCTAAACACCACTAACACAGTAACAGTCAAGCGGTCATCACATATATAGGCCTACCTACTACTAATCACCGTATGTTAAAGTTTTAAACTGAGCGCTATTTCAGAAAGATCTCCCTTTGAAATGCTTTCAATAAAAAAAAGAACAGAAACTAAATACAGAAAGATACGTTTTCACTAGTTTTTATTGTAATAGTGTTAGTTGTTTTGTCTTTCTCTTTTAACAAAAGACATTGTAATCATTCGTTTCTCTGTCATTTTGACGGGCATAACCACTAGTAATAATAATAAAATTAAAAAAGCAACAACTAGAAAACCAAACGATAAAATCACAGTTCAAAGGTCAGTGATGACAATCATTGCTGTTAGGCGTGAGCAGTGGCGACATTATGCGAAACTCAATAGGTACCAGCGGCCGAAACAATGACGCAGTCAGATTGAATCAGTGACGCCGTCATATCGAAACCATGACGCAGTCAAATCCAGACAATGGCACAGAGAGACACCAATCAGTAGCCTTTATCTCATGTGTTGTTTTTAAACTTAACATGCATCGGCATTGCCAATGTATAGAGTACAACGCATATGCTCTGACCTAAGATGTTTCATTACTTAGGTTGCCACTTCCTTATTTCGATGTGCTTGAACATAGATATAGAATAATTAGATCGCTTATCACATAAATATCTATGTAGACTTATTTTCTTATTTCAGTAGCTTGTGTTTTTAAACCGTTAACAAAATAAAATTAGAAAGTTTAAACAAGATAAACGAGTTGCATCTCCACTTGCAGTTTTGGCAGTTCTTATACGTAATGTAATTAAAGATATAGACATAGTTATAGTCAGGTTCACAAACAATTTTTGGGCGCAGAAAGGGAAGTGACTTTCAAAAACTTTTAAACAAAACTTGATGCGATATCTACATCTAAAACTAAAAGTTTGTCAAACGTAAATGTAACTATTTTCCATATTTTGTTAATGAAACATTTATTTTGCGTATTGAAATTTTATACTGGCCTAAATAATAAAAACATATTTTATTTTATTTGTATGCACTACTCTATGAATTATTTAAAAAAAATAAAAAATCATAAAATTAAAAACACGAGATTGTATTCGTAACGCTGACAAAAAAATGACACAAATGTTAAATTATATTTATTTCCGATTATTTGTCATCTCAGATACATTAGTTTAACATTTAGGCTAAATTTAAATGTATAGCTCATTATCAATTGCATTCATTGTGTGCATGGTTCTGTTAAATTCAAATTAATTTAATTACAGTATAGCTTAAAATACTAGTCGGTCTAGGTTGTAGACTTTCTTTTCTGTTAACCGTTTTCTAAGGCAGCAGACTATATACATTATATTATATAATTGGATACAAGCATGAATATAATAGTACACAATGAACTAAACAGAAGTATTTCATCTATAATAAATACAAGTGTATTTGTGCTATTGTACTTTCTCCTACACACAATGCAACGATAAAGTTGGTGTCAGGTTACACTGCGCACCAAGGTGTACCCAGTACCGAACAGACTTTCTGTAACACTAGACGGAACACAACGCTGCAGTCCGTAGAACATTTTGACGACCGATATGGAGACATATATAAGACCTGTCTGAGACACTTGTGTCTGAGAAATTGTGTCTCAGACACTGTCTGAGAGATGTATTTACATACAGATAGCAGTCTTTTTGAATGGAGCAGTATTGATGATCTTTAATCCTGTCTCTTTCCCTGTTTGTCTCTCTATCTCTCTCTTCTCGTCTCTCTATCTCTCCTGCTTTTCTCCTTTAGGTCAAGTTTATTATTTCAACAGGAAGCAACGAACCATCCCCGATCATTGTTAATTTTCTCGCTCTCTTCATTTTTACATATGTTCAGCTTAGGTTAAAGCGGCAAAATGCAATCGCCGCCCCGAGTGCCAAATTTGGCACGCCAAGACACGAAGACTAAAAATAGGCCTTCTTATTTAATAGATTCAACACTGCTTTGTAAAATATATTTAATAAATTACTCTTACCATTAGTCTGTGTCTACAAGAAAGTTTTGATAAAAGACATCACAATTGTGCTTTGGCTTTTGGTATTCTTTACGACATTAAAAAAATGTTCATGTATATTATATAATAAAATCAATCGGCATACAGTAACAAACTATATAGTACAGATTTAATATTTAGTAAATCGTTGATTTATGAATTAAAGCTTTTAAATGATTTACATGGCAAATCATTTCAAAAGGTTCGCCCACCAATCTTTAAATATAATATAGTAAACTCCAAAATACGCTCACAATTTATTTTCATTCCAATCTTAAGCCCTAAAAGTTGCAGTAAGACCAGGATGAATGCATGGCCTAGACAGAGATACCTGACGCTGACACTAGGTGAGTACTAGTTGTCATGTAATGATTCAGGTTAGAGAATCAAACACAAGCTGATTAGATGTGAGCTATTATTTAGAGCTTGGCTTGATCAGTAAAGTCCTCACCAAAGACTATAATAAGATGGACCGCTTGCTTTAATATTTCTGCTATTGAATGACTCGAATGACTTCTTTTCAAAATTCCCGATTCCCTTTTGCACTGTAGGCCTACACTTCCGTTTTATTTCATATCTATGATTTTCTCAATTAAAATCGAAAGTTGTATACAGTGGAAACATTTAGGCAAACGTAGGAGCGTAGAAGTAATTTAAGTCAACGTTATTGGATGCGCACGGTAAAAAGAACATGTAAGCTCTAAAAATAGAGCAAGCGGTCCATCTTATAGAGCGATTGCAATCACGTGACAAAAAGCACGTGATGTTTGTTTACTTTGTCTATTGGTGATAAATGGCAGCCGTATTACTATATGCCTAATTAGGTTATATTTTTAAATTTCATAATTTCAACAATATGACGTAAAAAAAATATAAAACACTGTCTTTGTCCTCATTGAATGAAAATGTGTAAAATACAATTTTTTTTTATTTCTGTTGCAGTTCTTTATGCTTGTACAGGGGACATGGCATCGGGAAACCCCGTGGATGACTGGGTTAGTCAAGATAACCACAGCGTTGCAGATTCTGTTGGACAGTATGCTGATGACCTCTGGGACACGGAGGAGAACTTCGAGGCTTTTGACGGAAACGAGACGGAAGACGATCTTGGTGGACTCGCTGGTAACCATTCCGAGACCAACACTACAAACAGAACAGAGGCGGAACATTGGAGTGGGCCAAAGCAACAAGAGGAGCTGGAAACGTCTCAGACTATTTACTCGGATGAAAATTTACATTTCCAGAAAAAGAACGGCGAGATCAATTTAAACAATGCTAACGATTCCAGGGGCGAAGAACGTAGGAGAAGCCTGGAAAATGTCAGTACTGAAGATTCAACAAGTTACGTAAGTACTACGACCAGCTATGTGACTAGGAATAACGTAAATACTACAACCGCCTACGATCATACGTTTGAGAACACTGCAGCTGTGCATAATGCCAGTCAGCAGACTCGGGTACCACCCATTCACGATCAAGCTGTCACCCAGATTCCACAAAATGAAATCCATCTAGAAAGTATCGGGAGAGACAGTGAGGGCACCGAAGGCAACGAGGATATTGAAAGTGAAAGCAGACCGTCGTCGGAGTCTAACGACGGACCGGCTGGACTATTTGTACAGACAGACCACGAGACCTTTCCCGGGGAACAAAACATGGACGCTAGTTTTAGTCTCAGCAACAGTAGCAGTGATCGAATCGATATCTTTGATGGCAACCCGGATGGAATCCATGATGGTGGCAGTGAACGAAGAGATCATATAGACAACGGAAACGGCATCGACCATCATGCTCTTCAGGAACGCGGAAATGTAACGCCAGTGCCGACTTTGTTAACGACACAGCCTGAACAGAACGGATATAATAATGTGACTGTCCGTCTGTCTACAGAACGAACAACATTAGCTGAGAATGTAAGCGTAGCAGCCCAACAAGAACTTTCGCAACTCACGCCCGCTACACCCAGTAAAAATATAGTTGAAACGATTACTCGTGATAATATATCTTTCCCAGAAAGCGTTGATTTACCGGAATATTCTCTTGAACCATTTTCCTTAACTACCGAATCTAACCCTCCGTTAATCGTCCACTCTAATGAAACTATTCAGTTGATTCCGCCTGACAGCACATCCATCACGAATAGTATTACACCCGGAACCACAACGTCTAGTCCTTCGGTTTCCCCAGAGAGCACTCAGACTCACGGGAAGGAGCTGTCAACTCCTTCAGAGTTACCAGATATCACAGAGACGACATCAGATGAACATATTGTAAAGCCTACATCAACACCGGAGATACCAACACAGCAATGGGAACCGGCGTCTGAGGATACCACAACAACGACCACCGCCATCCGTACAACACAACCGACCCTTATCCCGCCCACTTTACCCTTAGAACCCGAGTTCTCCACGCCCACAATAGACCCAGCATTGTTTACAACTAGAGACATTTCACGAGTTACTGAGGCGTGGTTAGAGACGCCCACCGAGACCAGTGTCGAGGTCACGCCGGATGTAAAGCTATGGAACATTACAACATCTATACCAGCTGAAGTAAGCATGGAG
This sequence comes from Anisus vortex, assembly GCA_949126835.1. NCBI lineage: Eukaryota > Metazoa > Mollusca > Gastropoda > Planorbidae > Anisus > Anisus vortex. The sequence continues at coordinate 10,380,134 of OX421492.1, read as the reverse complement.
CTCCCTTTGGAAACTGTACCGCCACAAACATCAGAATCATTCCCGGAAGACGTCCACGAAAAATTCTCCCCAACCACCGAGCAGACAACGGACTATTTTGACCACCCATCGTTTACAGCAGCAAATTCAACCACTGAAAAGGTCACTCCAACTACCATTGACACTGGTCTTGTGTTTGCTGTTGTCCCAGTTCCAACTGGAGAGCCAGCTGTTGGAAGTGTGAACTGTTCCGATGACCAGGACGGACTGGAACAGCCAAGTGCAATAGGTTAGGTCAATATTTCAAATACAATTAAGACAATAAGAATAGTATCATGTAATGAATTACTGCCTGTGACGTTTCAAGTTTGTCAATATGATAACATTTTGTATTTTGGAAATATTATTAATAGCCCATGTAATGGATAAACTTGATATTGTATATTGATGTTGAAAACAAAACTCTAAATGAAATCGACATATCCTATGAAATTGCATGTGTTGTAAGTTAGATTATTAATGAGAAAGTTTAATGTTTAAAGTAAGTAAAAACAAAAATAATGTTTAGGTCTGTAGGAAAAAAAGTCTAGTTTTGAACAAATGTTTAGATTTTCAGTAAAAGAAAAATGAACATTTAACATTTCTTACAATCGACCTGTTATAATTTCTCGGCAACTTTTTTTTTAGATCGAAATTAGGAATTAGGAACACACAGTTTTTATTAAATCTTTTCAATTTGTTTAAAAAAGTGTACGCCTAAACTCATTAGTCTTTCAAGATTTTGCTCATATCAAGAGCTACATAAGTTTATATAGAATGTTTAAATGCATTTAGTTTTTGTATGCAGTAGTAGTAGTCTAAAGATCTATATGCCCACAATATTTTTAGAGTCTGCTAGAACAGGGATCGGCAACTTTTTGACAAAAGTGTGCCAAAGTTGGGATTTTAAAGTCATCCTTCTTTAGCAGTCAATTTCTTGTAAAAAAGACTTGAATAGGCATTTTTTGGAGTCTTTCGTGTGCCATTAAAAATCACTCGGCTTGCCAAGTCTGGCGCACGTGTCGTAGGTTACCGACCCCTGTGCTAGAATAATATTGTGCTGGAAACTGGAAAAGTTTGAATTGTCAAATCTTGCATTATTGGGGATTTGGCATACATAATTACTAACAGTTATGTAAAATCAATTTCGTTCTACAAATTGTGTTTTGCGCTTCAACCTCTGGCATTAAGGCCTTGTTATTTAGGCTATTAAAAAATCCAAAGAGTTAGCGATTATGTATATGCCTAATAGTTAAAGTCAATTGCACCCATAAAATGTTGGCGCAGTAACTATTATCACATCTGGGGCAGGGTAGAGAAATCTGAAGGATATATTTAAGGGCCGATAGTCTTGTCAAGAAAGACTAATACACTAATAATGAAAAATGAAGCTCATAGATATTAAAACTAATAAAGTTAGTATTTAAATAAACAAAACAGCTGCACGACGTTATAAAGCTAGAATTTAACATCGTATAAACTGTAGTTGGAAAAGAAATGATAACCTACTTTTAATGTAGTTCATGTAGACCAGGGATCAGCAGCCTTCTTCATGCGTGCCATGCTTGACACGCAGATCGATTTTCAATGGCACGCAGAAGTGCCACTAAAAGGCAATTCAGGTCCTCTCTACAAAAAAATCCTATTTAGGCACACTAATATGAACATGTTGCCGATCACTGATATAGACTTCTAACAAGTGAAATGGTACTGATTTTCCATTTGCTATTACGCTAGGACGATAAATCTTCCAAATACACAGATTCGCTCACACCGTTAATAGAGTGCAGTTTTAAATATAGATCTATGTGTTTGGAAAGTTAAAGATTATGTGTGTGCCACAAATAATTCTTTTATTTTTTCAGACAAGATTAAGACGACGCATATGCCCAGTACATACTTGGTACTAGAGCTGGCTATCTCTTGGTCAGTGTTCTGTAGTTCTCAGGATCGCATCAAGAGTGAAATCTATGGCATCATGAGAAACGGAACTGTTAGCTTAAATATTGAACAGGTGAGTGACATTTCTTGCTTGAATATTGAACAGGTGAGTGACATTTCTTGCTCGAATATTGAACAGTTGAGTGACATTTCTTGCTTAAATATTGGACTGGTTATAACGCCTTAAAGACTATCATCATCACCATCATCAGACCCGTGACTTTCGTAGTGGGGGTGCTACGTCCAGATTTCTCCATTCGTCCCGGCCAGAAGCCGTTTGTAGAAGCGTGTCAAGAGGTAGTTCGGTACACTCTTTCAGGTTGTCCAACCCCTTCTTTTTCTTGCGACGTTTTCTGCGTGCTCCTTCCACTGCATCTGCAGGATGGTTTTGGCCAAGGTGTCATGCCTTACAGTATGACCGAACCATCTCACCTTTTGTCGTTTTACAGTGGAAAAGAGTGCCTCCTGTTTTCCCGCCAGATTATGGACCTGGAGCGAGATATTCATTTTTTTTTCATTCCTTAATTGCGTGTTCCTAATAACTTTCTGTAGCATTGGAGACATCACTGAAGTAGTCGTCTTTTCATTTTATTCCAAAAACTAAATGTAATGTGATATTAGGTTAAGTCTAGTTACAACAATATGTCTACCATAAAAAAAGTATTCGAAACTCTTTATCATATCGATGGTAATGGTGTTTCGCTTCATAATCAGAAACTTAAAGAATATATAGTAAGCTTATATATACTTTCTTATTCTATCATTTTTTTTCAAACTAACACAAACGTTCATAATTTTAGTGTCACATCATAGATAATCTATTCAAAAAGTTTAAGGCAACTAATTCAATTAGACTACATAAAAAATACCTAAAAAATAAACATTTAACTCAGAAACTAAGCTGACAGCTGCATAATGAATATGTAAACAATGTAATTTTTAAAGATAATAATAAAAACGTATGGTCCTACATTAAATCAAGAAAAATGGCAGAGAACAAACAGTGATAATAAATGGCTCTAAGTCATCACCAATAACAGTAAACTCAGGAGTTCCACAAGGAACTGTTCTAGGGCTTCTACTGTTTCTAATTTACATTAATGATCTGCCAAATTGCATCAACACAGGAACAAAACTAAGATTATTTGCCGATGATTGCATAATTTATAGAATAATAAAGACAGGAAAAGATAGTCAACTTTTACAAAAAGACCTAGATGAACTACTAAAATGGGAATCAAACTGGAGTATGTCTTTTCACCCAGAAAAATGCCAACTAATAAGGGTATCCAAGAAAAGGAAACAAATAATAGCAAACTACTTCATTCATGGTAAAGAACTAACTCAAACTAACAATGCTAAGTATCTGGGAGTAATAATAAATTATAAGTTATCTTGGAACCCTCATATTGATGAAGTAATTAAAAAATCAAACAAAACATTAGGATTCATAAAAAGGAACTTTTACAAATGTAATAAGAATATAAAACTAAAATGCTCAGTAACATTAGTTAGGCCTATACAAGAATATGCAGCATCTGTATGGGACCCATCAACTAAGGAAAACATTTAAAAATTAGAACAAATTCAAAAAAGAGCTGCAAGGTTCATAACTAGTGGATATTCCCAATTAACAAGGGTAACACCATTAGTAAAATCACTAATCCTAGAAACACTAGAGGACAGAAGGGCAAAGAGTAAAGTAGTAATAATGCATGAGGCATTAAACTCTAATTTAGAAATACAACACAATAACGACCTGTTGCAAAGCTCAGATAAACATAAGAACAAAAACACTTTCCTTTCCCTTATGCGAGAACAAATGCATATAAGAACTCTTTCTTTCCGAGTGGCATTCGGGCATGGAATGGGTTACCTGAACAAACCAGGAAAACCAATAACCTAACATCATTTAAAACATTAATAAAAATGCAAGACTAGACTCGGACTACGGATGAGCGTTGGACGCAATAATCTTCTTTATAGAAGGAGCATCTGTAATGTATAAGATAAGATAAATTTACTTGCACACATTCCCACCAGAAAACGGCCTTATTTAGCTTACAAGTGGCTTGCTTTGTAACTGATAACCTTTTTAAAAACAACTATACTTTTTTTTAAAGATCGTTTCTGATACCTTATATCGTACAACTATACGATACGATATGCACTCTTTTAAACAAGTTATATGGTAAAACTATAGGTCACACATGATTGAGTTCTTTAAATTAAAAAATATAGTGTATATCACACAGACACACACACATATATATATATATAAATAGGTATATATATATATATATATATATATATATATATATATATATATATATATATATATATATATATATATATATATATATATATATATATATATGTGTGTGTGTGTGTGTGTGTATGTTTGTGTCACATTAATAGTTCAGCGATAAACTCTAATTAATTACCATAGTTTTGTAATTTTTAGTTAAGTCAGAAATATAAAAATGGGATAGCCAGACCCCCTTGTATAATCAAAGCTGTGAAATCCAAGATAATAAATTCGAATTTTGTCTAAATTACGTTACAGACAGAGTTTACAGTAATGCACTCATATCTCGAAGTAATGCACTCATATATCGAAGACTATATTATGTTCAATTCCTAAATTGTTTTCACCATTGAAATCGGCATTTTTGAAAATCGTTTTTTAACTAATAATACAAGTCAAAATGTCTAGTTTCGTGCAGTGGGTTCACAAAAAAGTAGCAGTTTTAGTAAGTATAACATTGTATCGTAATCTGTGCCAGTTTAATATATTCATTGCTTACATTTTGTTATTCTCTCTCCTCATCTAGATCCATGTGTACAATCCAGGCAAGTGCCATTGTGCAGACACAGCTCAGCTTATCCATGTCAGCATATATTTGTTGAACAAAACGTTAGTCTACGACCAAGAGTTGACTTTACTCTGTGGAAATACACTGAAGAAATTTCAAGGCCACAGTGACAGTTTTCTCATTCTTAATAAGGTTACTTTGACTTTTTCATTTCTTACCCGAGCCCTATAACGTCAAAATTAATTTATAATGCTTATATTGTAATGTTATTTTAAAGGTAAGCTTTCGTGAAATTAATTATACCTGAACTTCTCCTTAAGTGTATTTAAAAGATTGCCAGTTTGTTATATTTACTGTTCATTTATCACTTTGAGTGTTCAAAGCTGTCATTCTTATGTGGGAGTTAATATTATTTGAATTATAATACGTCTTTTTTTCATTAAAAGAAATTAATTTTTCCATCTCCTAAGTAGATCCAAATCTATTAGAAACTGGCCATAGGTTGATAAAGTGAAGACAAATGTCAGTTGATCATTGTGCAGTCAGGATAAGCCACCAAACAGTATTCTAAACGAAACTAAATGATTAAACTAATCAGAAATGTATAGTAGCCTACCAAGTGTTGTTCAATAAGTGCACATCTCCAGAGTATAGAAAATGAAAAATACATTGTGCATTTAACTATGCTAAGTACACAACCCCATAATTATACTCTTGCAGTGGAAATTATAATAAGCGTCCTTATGCCATTGAAATGTATGCAAAACAAAATAATGAAATCATACTTTCATTTGATCACATTCACAGCTCAAAGGTGTTATCATTAACGGAGATCCTATCAAACCTGTGCCAGTACAGATTGATGATTCAAGCCTGCTTTCTGATCCTGGAGTGACGGTTGCCATCGTGCTGGCTGTTGTTGGAGGATGCTGCTGTATTGCGCTTATTTCATTACAAGTAAAATTCTTTACCTGCCTAAACATTACATTGCCACGCAAATTTCTATGAATTTAACTAAGGGTGATGATTGGGTTTTTTAATAATGAAACATTGATTGTCTCAAACTATTAAGAATCTATAATGATATTAACAGAAAAAAACATAAATTGAGTCGCACAAAATGTTCCATTTATTCTTACATAATAATTCAATGATAATTGATTCTTACAAAATGATTAATTGATTCCTACAAAATGATTAACTGATACTTATAAAATGATTAATTGATTCGTACAAAATGATTCTTACAAAATGATTAACTGATACTTACAAAATGATTAATTGATTCTTACATAATGATTCATTGATTCTTACAAATTGATTAATTGATTCTTACTAAATGATTAATTGATTCTTACAAAATGATTCATTGATTTTTATGAAATGATTGAGTCTTGATAAAACAATATTTATTGGCTTCTCACAATATTATTATTATTGAAAGAAAATTTGATTCAACTATTTACTAAACATATGAACTCTTGGTTCAGGTCATAGTGCGACGACGTAACAAGGACCATCTGAGTCTGAAGCCAAACATGAAACGGTCTGTCAGTTGGAGTTCTGATTCCATTCGCCTGTCTGCCATCAACAAGTCCAGACCCAATAGTGGCTTATACAATCCAGGCCTTGACCTTACAGACTTGGTAAACACTAGAAGACTGTTGAACAAAAAAAAACATTTTTTTTACGTTTAGTCCCTGTGTTTGTAAAATAATTTGAACAGTTATTTGTACTATAAAAAACAAACATTTTAACTTAAACTATTTTCATGTTGTTTTATTTTAAAATCATTTGCACAACTTTGTGCAGGATCGTGGGGTAGATTTTTTCCATTGGGTGCCAGTCTATGAAATTTGGCCTCTTTAACTATTGCATAGCTTACACGCCTCCACTTTTACAGTGCCAGATGTGATGCATCTTCCTCTCTGCATCATACATGGTACATCCGCTACAGCCTTGAATTTAGTGAATGAAATGTAACATTTTAGTCGTATTTTACAGAAATGTTGTGAACATTTGTATCAGAAATGTTTTCTAAATAGCATTCTATGACATTTTCTATCAGCAGCTAGAACCTAGCCGACCTTTAAACTATGCACAACTTTCTAATTATTGCTGCAATCAGAAGAAAATTGAGGATGAATTTCAGGTAAAATAAATGTATAGGCTAGTGCCAATACAGGGAGACTACCCAAAATAATTAAATAATAATAATAATAAAATAAACAAACAAATTTAACAAAAATAACAATCAAGACACATTATTGTTGTGACATTTTTTTAACTAATGTATATCTCTAGACGCTACCTTACCGGATGCCACGCCTTTCTGTAGTCCCCAGTGGTGAAGAAGATAGAAATAGATATGCTAATGTATTGCCATGTAAGTTGTAAATAGATTTGTTTATTAGCCCAATTACTAATTAGATATAAATTGTATAAATTATATATAAATGATTTATGCAAAAGCTAAATCTATAATTATAATAAGTATAGTATAAATAGTATAAGTATAACCCCTCTGAGTAGGCCCTATATAAGTAGGCCTATAAGTGTATAAGTCAAATGTATAACAAAAAAACTAATTTAACTTTTTTTTTTATATGTGAGAATAATTCCATTTAATTAACAGTAATAACAGTGCTTGATACTGCAACGTTATGTTTTTTTGTTATATATCTTAAATATCTATGCTTCTATGGTAATCATCTAGTTATAAATCAATTAGTTCTGTTTACAAACAATTTAATCATTTAAAACGCCAATGAAAATCAAAACAATTATTAAATACTTAATTTGTTATCTAATATTTCCATCAAGCTTGGGCTTAATTTTTTAATTTTACGGCACACAATGCAATGATTTGATAATCCAACGCATACTAAAATAAATATTGATATTTTATTTACAGTTAAAAATGTTATGTTGCACTATGCCTTTCTATCACAACATTTAAAAATAATATTTTGTGTTTTATTTTGAAACTTTTCAGTGACTCATACCAGAGTAAAGTTATTACAGGACGGACCTGAACCCAGAGGAACTTACATCAATGCTAATTATGTTTCAGTAAGTAAAACTTTCTCTACATAGTTGCATGATGCTTGTGATGCCACATACTCAGTTGACAAATCAGGAACAGGTTAAATAGTGTATCCACTTGAATGCACAGGTATAAAAATAAAAATAATAAGGTTAATTTTGGGCATCCTATACTAGATCTGAAGGTTCTAGGTTTGAATCCTGGTGCAGGTTAGGATTTTTCCTGGGACTTGAGAGAGCCCCAGAGTCTAACCAGCTCTGATGGGTGCCTGACACTAGTTGGGGTAAAGTAAAGGTGGCTGGGCATTGTGCTGGCCACACAGCCCCTCGTATGCCATGGCCACAGAAACTGGTGAAAGCTGCTTCACCAAACATATGATCAGTTTGGTCCATAGTGTAATTTACCTATACTAGAAAGATGAGGATTATAAGTTTTCTTATCCATAACTATTTGTAAAAAGTTTTACTTGTGTGTAAATTAAATTATAAAACCTGGTTTTCTTTATTGTATCGCAATATAAAAGTCTATATGGGTGAAAAATATTATTATAAAGATTCACTTTTTATGTCTGTTAGTTAAAACAGGCTAGCTACCATAAATGTATATGTGTCATTTGAAGCTAAAAAGGGCTGACAAAAGAGGCAAAAGTTTTACCCTTTTTCAAAAAGTGACAATGTACCCTAAAGAAAAAGACATGAATACATACTAAATCCTTATTGCTCTCTATTCTGTCAGGGACCTAATAACCAGTGCCAGTATTACATAGCCACCCAGGCACCAATAACAAACACAGTGGCAGACTTCTGGACAATGGTCTGGCAGCAGAATTCTAAAGCTATAGTCATGTTGACACAACTGGAAGAAGATGGACAGGTATATATAGATCAGTGATGCCTTCAGACTATCTCAGATATTTGTTTTAGATATTAAAACCAGGAACCCTATGAAATATAGAATTCATTTATACTGTCCATCTACTTCAATATACTATCCAATATTTATTCTAAATCAAGTAGATTTAACAAATTATATTTAAGGGGGCAGAATTTTTGTTTAGCCTCCAAGGAGAAAGCAACTGAAGTCAGCATATTTTTAAATAGCAACTTCTTTCTTTTATTCATTTTTAATATATAAATACCTGAATGTATATGATATAATTATATCTACTCACCATTGCAATGGTTTAGTTTAAAAGGGTGTTGTTTTTTTAAAGGAAATCAAATCAATCATTTCTAAATTGAGATAATATATATGAGGATTCTTGTTTCAAACCAAGGAAGCTTGTGTTAAGCTCATCATCTCTCTCCTCTTTTCCCGCTTGGACTATTGCAATTCGCTTTTGGCTGGTCTCTCGGCCTCCTCCCTTCAAGGACTCTAACGTATCCAGAACTGCGCAGCCCGACTAGTTCTCAAGAAGAAAAAGTCAAATAATATCAATCCTCTGCTCCGATCTCTGCACTGGTTACCCATCAACAACCGGATCTCATATAAGCTGGCTTCTCTCTGTTATAAGTGCCTGAATAACTGTGCCCCGGATTATCTTCGCTCTTGTATGGAGCTCTACACCCAGTCCCGCTCACTTCGTTCGGCTTCTGACGCGCTCACTCTGCGGATCCCTCGTGTGAGGCTAGTGTTCGCTGGTGAACGTTCATTTCCTACGCAGGACCGTCTGCTTGGAATCACCTCCCATTATTACAGCTTCGCCAGAGCCCTAGCTATGACACCTTCAGGAGCCGGCTGAAGACTCACCTATTTCGTCAGCAGAATTAGCGTATTACTACATATTTCGTTGTCTGTCTGTATTCTGTAACTGTCGTCTGCGCATAGAACTGTCACCGACGGGATATGCGCTATATAAGCACCGTTATTATTTATTATTATTTATCTATTCCAAAGCTCTGTTTTAAAATATCTCAGTGTTATGCTTATCAATTTCTATTTATTTTATTTTCATAATACTGTGCAAAGTCTAAGTGCCTCCTGTACTGGCCAGAACTGGTTGGAAAATGTGCTGCAGTAAAGTGGGGAGACTTTCTCATTGAGCTCAAGCAGAAGGATGTCCACCAAGAGTACATTGCCTCTAAATTAGAAGTTCATCATTTGAGGGTAGGCAAGAAAATTATTAGGCAACTTCAGTGTTTGCTTGTTTGTGTTTGTGGTTGTTGTTTTTTTACGTAATGAAACCTCGACAAAAAATGTCAATGTTTAAAACTCCACTCAGTTAACAAATTTTTTGAATTACATGTTAACAGAAAATTGAGAAAAGAGAAGTGTATCACTTTTGGTATACTTGCTGGCCATCTCAAGGGCTTCCAGAACCCATCTCTTTGGTCAAACTTGTGCTGGACATAAGACCAAAATATGAAGATGGTACAGCACCTTTAGTAGTACATTGCAGGTACAAATATGCATAAACGCTCATAAAATACTTTTAGTTACCAAACAAAATAAAAATCTACAAAGCCAATACACTTTTATATTGATATTTTATTTATATTTATTTGTATATATATATATATATATATATATATATATATATATATATATTTATTTATTTATTTATACTTGTAGGTATTTCCATCAATGATTTTATTTTGATATTATTTTATGATTTTTTTGTTATAACTCTACATAGCCCAGGAACTGGTAGAACTGGGACATTTATAGCACTTGATCTATGCATGCGCCAGTTTGAATCCATGAGACTTGTGGATATTCTGAAAACAGTTTATTTAATTCGACAAGAGAGAGCTGGTGCTGTTCAAAGCAAAGAACAATATTATCTACTTTACAATGTAAGAATTTTGTTGATTTTTTTATTGATCTGGTTGGCAGTGTTATAATTTAAAGTTGTTATAAAATGTACAACACACACACTCAAACAAATGCAAACAGAAAAAAAGGCAAAAAAAAACAACAAAAATACATATTTGTCAATTCTTTAAAGCTAACATTGAAAGAGAACTGAATATAATTGAAATTTAATATTTTATGTAGGTATTCATCATTTATAGAATTTGTTTAATAAAAGACTAGGTAATAGTATGTACCTAGTTCTTTGAACAGGGTTAAATTGCATTTCAAATTTGAGCCAAAAGGATAATATCTTCCCCCTGCGAAACAGCTCCCGAAAATGCGGAGCAGGTCCTTCAGACCTGCCCTCTGTATCATTCTACCCGGTCAGCCATTTGGCCCCTGGAGGCTACCTTCAATGACAAACTGTTCGGTGGACGAGAGCAACTGACAGCCACGGCAGAGTTCATTACAGCTATCGGACTTGTTATCTGAATCCTCCCTATCATAATATTTGAGAAAGAAGAAGAAGAGAAGATAATATCTTCTATCTTGCAGTAAATGATAAACTCCTTATACAGACACTGTTTGCTTTGATATAAGCACTAGCTTACATTCTTCTCTATTGCAAAACATTTCACATAATATTGTATTACAGCTAATATTAGTAGTAAATTCTTGTCTATATTTGTTTGTGACACTACGCAAGTTAGCTTAGAAATAAAAACATACACTTGATATACTGCTTTATATGTCTGATAGTAAATGTCTATTTGTTTACCTGTTTTATAAAAACTTTCATTGTATTTACTTAAGAAGCCAGAAATGACCTCATTAGTATTTGGCTTTAATTAACCTTTTTTACTTTTTATAATTATGGTAAGCATAAATAAATGCACCTCAAATAATCTAAATAATCTTTAAAAACTATAATTTCACAGTCAAAGCTTTTGTTTAAAGATGACCACTGTGGTCATAGTTTAAAAGGAAAAACCTTGACAGTGCTTTTCAGAGACACAAAAAATATACATTTCAAATAGTCCTTTGGTTCAGTAGGCCCTATCAAACAAGATTATGCAGGAAGTAAAATCAAGCAAAGTCTGTTTCACATTTCTAATAGTGTATGATAACACTTTCAAAAATTTGTTTTTTTTTATAAAAATTTTTAACTTAATTAAAATACAGTATGATTAGTTTGGTCCATAGGGTACTTTACTTTTTTTTTTTTTAAACAGCCTACTCATTGTATTCAGATTTTTCAAAAGATTTTTGTTTGTTGATTTTTCTTGAGTTTAGGAAACCCATTCTATGTCTAAATGCCACTTGGAAAGAAATGAGCCAAATATGAATTATTTCTTGCTTAGATTATTATAAAAATGTTTTTATTAAATCATTGTTTTGTATTTCTACTTCATGTTGCTACATTTATTTTTATATTTTACGTGAAGTGTCTTTAAATTCATATTATTTTGCAAGAATGTTAGGGCCTACATATTTTAATTTACAGCAAATGTAATTAATTGATAATTCTCTTTGTCTCTCTGCCAGGCAATCAGTGAGTATGCAACAATTGTTGTGAGTCCAGTTGTGTCCACAGCCTCATCGGCCACAACTTTACACGCTCTACTCTCTAGCTGATGATCAACTGCTGAGATCACCTGATTCATTAAACATTACCAAATAATTACATGTTTTCTGCTTGCTAAATCTCGGCAATCACTCAGCATGTGAGGTTATGTTGGATTTAGTGTTACACAGATAGATCTTGTCTTGGTGTTGACAGTCTCAGGTCAGACTGATATAAAGTTTTCAAGTTTACAAAATACTGTTCTAGTGTGGGTTTTTATATCATCAGTTATAAAGTGAACTGGTAAAAAATATTTTTGTTTATTTTTCATAGCAATTTATATAGTAACTTATGTATGGTTCACTGTTGAAACTTTATTGACAATATTAATATTATTGTGTTTACAACTTACTTAAATAAACATTTAATCAAAAGTTTTTCTCAATTGAGGGATTTCAGTAGCACTTATATAATAAGTAAAATGTAACACTAATTGGTGATCAAAGGGATATAACCTGTAATTCAGTGAAAGCCGCCAAGCCAATACGTCATGCAAGGGGATATAACCTATACTTAAGTGTCTGCTGCCAAGGGGAAATGATCTGTACATACAATTTTAAATGTGCCTTACATTTGTAAATAATGTATTATATTTATATTTTGTTGAATAACCTGAATTGTTTTTGTCAATCACATATAAATATATTGCAAATAAATTGTATTTTAAAATATTCAAAATGGGTATTAGAAAAATGTTGAAAGGATGTTTCCAATCACTTAAATGCCAGATTTTTTTTTTCAGGTATTCTATTTTGTGTACAAATGGATATATCATTTAGCTAAATAGCTTGATATTGGAAAGTGGGGCCACAGTTCAAAACTTTAAGCTACATAAACGTTAAAACAACAAGTAGAATGAGTATTTAATAAACTCAATGTTTTTATTCCTTTCACATATGCAGCAACAAAGTGGTTTGTTTATGGGTCTCTTGTAAGTTGTAGATGTTTCTTCTAGACCAGACTAATATGCCCTTGACCAAACTTCCTGCAGGGGATGGACGAAGAGCACTACATTAACTTCCAAAGTAATACCCACTATAATATAATAATAGCCAGATAGTTCAGACCATCTCCTATATGTGTTTTGTAACTAAATGTGTGATATTACAAACTGTATTCCAATGTTACATTGTATGGTAATACCGGTAATAAATATACAAATACATGTATTTTGATTAATTCGGTTTGATTATAAAATATGCTGTTCCAGTTATGTGTGGATACATTGATAGCTCTTCTTGTTGACTAATTAGGTCACTGGAAAATATATCACCATCATCATAGGGATTTTGTCCTTCATCAATTTTCTCAACTGAAAACTCTTTTCCTAATGAAAAAAACATGTCAAAATATGTGAGAGAAAAAATTTTTTTTTGCCTAATAAATATTATATCCCTTTTTACATCATCAAGGTCTTTTAAATATCTTGCCCTTTCCTGTAATAACTGAGATTGGTTAAAACTCTTGCCCAGTCCTGGAGTTATATCATTCTTGTCTCAGATTTACAGACCTCTCTTTTTCTGAGATTCATGCCCAGGATTGTGTCTTCTATAATTACATTATTTTGCAACTTCCAATGTTTTAAAAATCAAGTATTGTGCAAATTCAATGCAATGTTTCATTCATGATTTTCTTTATAGATCCACACAATTTCATTGAAATGTAAGTCATAATTTACTATTTGTCTATTTGGCAAACATTTTTGGAATGTTTTACTCATTTATTGTGAAAGTTCTATATGATGTATATCTGTTGATCATTTCTGCAAAACAAAAACTTAATGTACATAAAATTAAAATAATTCTATTTAGACATACAATTTTGTTCTCATTAAAATGTTTCCTTTGCTGTGTTAAAAAATGAACAGTTATCCAAACAAATATTGTATAAAATAAAAGTGCAATTGTCTTCTGAATGCATGTTTTACTTTTATAAACACATAATAGTATATACTTAATATGAGACAAAAAAATATCAATTTATGTGTGTACACACATATTTATATGTATATATATATATAGCCTATATATATATATATATATATATATATATAGCATATATTTATGCCTATATATATAGTTGTAGTCGTAGCCTATATATATATATATAAATTAAAAAAAAAAAAATTCTAATAATATGTAATATATATAGGCCTACTAATAATAATGAAAGGCCAATTACCAAAATATGTTTGAAGTTCATCCGTTGAGAAGCAGTTAGGTTGACAATCTGTTGGATGTTACAAAGACCTTATTATTTATTTTACAACTTTCCAATTCAAATACATTCTTTTAGCTATTTCTGAAGTTTACCTAGTCTATACAATTTTCTTAGTGTAGTCTTAATAAACATTAATTTTAACCCATTATAATATACATGATCTTGATATTGATTATCTTTTTTTTTTAAATCTTTACTAAGTCCAAATGTTCTAAATTAAATGAAATCCATTCACCTGTGTATTTGTGTGTATCATAAACAAAACATTCAAGGATATGTCTACAATTGTCTCCCATTAACTGCTTCATTAAATTAACATACATCTGAAGGTCTTCTTTTTGTAATGCACCCAAAGAGCCAAAGTCAATGATAACATCAAATTGGTCTTCAACATGACTGATGAAACAAAGAAAACTTATTTAAACAGAATCAGTAAAAAAAATTGATAATTAGGACTAATTATGCATAATGCAACTGTTTTCAAGAGAAAATTGTAATGTTTTTGTTCTTTGAATTTCTAACCAGGCCTAGTTATTTTTTTACAAATGTTTAACAAATGAAAACCATAGTAATGCTTGGGTACCCACAAATACTATTTTATGGTTTTGATAAAATACACATTTTTTAAAAGATATGCATCATTAGTTTGAAATAGTTAGTAAATGTACCTATTAAAATAAATCAATGTAGAGATATATTAGCTAGTTTTACTTTGAAATATTTAAGCCGAAATACCAAGGCTTATTTTCTTATAAAACATTTATTAAATTAAAAAATATGTCACTGTCTTACGGCTTAAAGTCAAACAAGTCACAGCAGTAGATTTTAATAGCGTTATCTAAACTCTGTGAAAAAAAGGAATGATTCAATGACAGAATACACAAATACAGCTTTTACTAGTTTTTTTCAAAGACTAAGGAATTTAAAGTAAGAAGTCTAAATTCACAAGGTAATTAGGCAGACTCTACACGTTTAATTTTGCTGTTGTATTAAAGAATTTTATTGTCAGGTGCATAGCCCAGAGTTTTGTGGATATGGGCCAGAAATTTGTCGTTATAAGCATTTAGCAAATTATTCAGAAATTCAATACAAGTTTTTTTTAAAGAAGTATGAACATTTGTTTTTCTAAAATGTAAGGGAAAGAAGGTGTTAAGCCCCCCCCCCCCCCCCCCCATATGTGGATTTGCCTTGAGAGCAATCAAGGGAATGCCTTTTTTTAATCACATGAACCTGATTAAACAATATCTTTAGCTCCCTTTCAAAGAATCTAATTATGAGCTTCATTAAAAGCAACAAATAAAAAATGTTGAACTAAAAAATTTTTTAAAATTATAAATGTTATAATTGTATATATACCTTAAACAACACACCATTCACATCAACACATGTCTCCTGACTAAACCCTAAATTGTGTTTGCAAAAGAATGTTTTGATGGCCAGTTCTGAACATTCAATGCCAACTATTTCATGCCCTTTGTCAGCCAAGCTGTAGAAAACATTGTAGGTATAATACTTATCAAAGATGTAATTAATGTGTCAAAATAGCATGAGAAAATAAACAGCTTTTGAATATTAAAACTTTTTTTGAAATGTTTATCCTATACTATAATACGAGTTAAAATTGTATGTATATATATATATATGTGTATATATGTCTGGAAATTTTCTTCAAAACCGCTCTAACGATAATCTTCATGTTTTAATGCACTACTTGTTTCACCTAAAAAAAAATCTACAGCTTTTCGGCCCCACAAATAAAAATCGGAAATGGACGTTAAACAAAAATACACATTAGATTTATCGTAGATATTGATTTTGGCCGTGAAAACATGCCCTTGCTCGACCCACATGTAGTGCGGCTTTCAAGAGCGGTGTTTTGTTGCGTCGCAGTTATGACGTTTCGGGAATACCCGTAGGCTTACTACAGCAGAAAGAAGTTTAATTTCTTGTTTAAACTACTGTTGCGCAATGATGATAGAAATAATTTAAAGCAAGACCAAGTGTAATTTATGTAATGCAGGGGTGTCCAAACTACAGCCAGTGGGTAACGCGCGGGCGGACAAATGATAGTATGCGGCCCTCGCGGCTTATTTAGATTTGAACGTCTACCAATATATTTTAGATTAAACTTCAATATATTTTAGATTAAATTTTAAAAAAAAGAAAACAAATACATATTTACGAATTATCTAATAGTGAGATAATAGTTTGCCGTTTAAATAATAACAGAATTAGAAGAACTTTCACCAAACTAAAGGTCTATTTGTAACTTTCTTTTATCTGACATTTTTTGAAAAAAAACAACCTCTAAAACTTTTTTTGTGTTTAAACAATGAATAGCTGTATATAGTGTACACTGTAGCAGATTACACTGCACTGTATATAGTGTTCACTGTAGCAGTATACACTACGCTGTATATAGCATACAACGTAGCAGTATACTCTACACTGTAAATAATAAACACTGTTTTAGTATTCACTTTTTTAAAAATTCAATTAATGTTTCATTAAAAATGTGTATGATTTGCTTAAAAAGGCCTACCAAAGTAAGATATATTAGAATATGTTAACATTGTCAATTTGAAATCTGGTAAACTAGAAAAGATGTAAATTCAGTATATTCGTATTTTCCTTATAACAATAGTCAGAAGTGTAATATACTGTTAGTTTTATTGAGGGGCGGGGGGGGGGGGGGGGGAGAGAAATTAAACACATTATCTAACGAAGCCTACATATATTATGATCTTTTCATTTGCAGTCTTTTCAATGAATAACATAATTTTACCTTTAATTATTTAGTATTTAAGTTTAATGCTCAAAATTAAAAAAAAAATGTTTATCATACCATTGTTTTAATTAATCAATATTATATTTTACCGCGATAGTTTATTATAAATAGTAACACAAATGGAGGATATTAAATAATGTTAACACCAAACTATATTTTTTTACTTTTTTCGTAAAACAATGTTTGGAATAATACATTGAAAACATTGAAAATCTCTATATATAAAAAGATCGTGTTTGTGTCCCCACGGATCCCTATTGTGTCACTGACTTTTTTAGGCCTAGTCCTATATACTGTCTAATAGCTTTTCACATCTGACATGTGCCTTCTCTAGCTAAGTTGTTAACGTAGAGGACTGCTGTGCGTGCGAGCGGGTTCGATTCTCCAGTTAGACTATGCCTATTTTTTTTTACCCGATTTACATTTATTCGTAGACCTTTTTAATTCCTATCAAACATATTTGCCGGCCGTAACTCATTGTTAGCTTGAATGGGTTGAGGGAGGGAGTTGAAAAAATTGACATAATTTTATAGGAAAGTTTGACAGTTGTTTAAGTTAAATAATTAATTAATTAATTGGTTATTTATATAGCGCCTCACTCCATACTAATAAAAGCATGCTCGGCGCGCTCACAAAATCGAAACGACAATAACGCTCTAAAATAGTTTTAAACAAGGTTTCGGCCGATGGAGGCACGAAACGACAATAACATTTTAAAATAGTTTCAAACAAGTTTTTTGCTGATGGATGTGTATTTGATCAATTTAGTTGAAAAGAAAAGTCTTCAAATTCTTCTTGAAAGCCTTTTTTGACATAGAGTTTTTCAGTGTCTCAGGTAAGCCGTTCCACAGTGAAGGCGCCACAGATTCAAACGAGCGTACACCAATAGGGGAAGGGGTAGAAGAACTAAAAATTGTAACGTAATTCACGATATTTTAAATTTAAACTTTTCATTTTCAGTCTTTTAAATAATAATAATAATAATATTTGTAAAGCGCTGCCAACAAACATAATGTAAGCTCAGAGCGCGTTTAACATACAACTAAGAATACGGATATTACACTAGGCCAGGTGACAGAGCTAAATTGATGATAAAAAACAAGACAAAACAAATAAATGTAGCATTAACCGACTTAACCCATAAATAAGACAGTAAGTTTCTAAAGCATGTTAAATGTTATCGAAGGTAAATATTGAAATAATGAGTTTTTAAGTTCTTTTTGAAAGTAACAGTAGAGCTTGTTCGCCTCAGTTGAATGGGAAGTTGATTCCACACTTTCGGACCGGATACTGAGAAGGCTCTAAGGCCAACGGTCGTCAGAGAGAAACGGGGCTCTTCCAGAAGCGATGAGTTTGTAGAACAAAGTGGTCTTTGCGGGACATAAGGTCTGATTAGTGCCTTGAGATAGGACGGAAACTCGTATTTAAAAATGCACTGATGGCAAAGTAGCGCCACTTTATACTCAATTCTGGAGCGAGCTTAGAAGGGCAGTTCCCGAGTCTCTTTTAGACTTGCACATAAACAAACGCGCAGTACTTTTATGTATTCGTTGTAGCCTGGCGATTTAATGACATAAATGACATATATTTCTGTTGGATTTAAAACTGACAACTCTAGCCTTCATGTTTTTTTTTGGTTTAAAATGAGATTAAGCTGTTGTTGTTTTTTTTTTTTTTTTTGTTTTTTTTTGGGGGGGGGGGGGGGGGTTATCGGTCAAAATCTAGATATTAGACTGCACAAATAAAAATCTGCTTCGACTGTTAGAATTTAAAGCCCATGTTATTCATAGTAGAAAAAAGAAAAAAGACAAATACAATTTATTGGTCTGGTAAAGAAGTATTTTTAAAATGTATGCACTGTTGTTTTACATACACATGATGTTAAGGTACAAGCGCCTGCTCTTTATTACCGATCGAATGATCGGTCACCTGGTACTGTGTTGACTAAATTAGTCTTGTTGTAAAAAGAAATAAAATTAATAAAATCATCCATAATACTTAAAATGGCCTGATTTACTTATATACAGGCTACAGTTTAGTTGTATGAAAGATTTTAAAAGAAAAGCACATTAATCAGATAAAATATTTCCCAATAGTTCCATTTACATACCCACATAATTACACATTTGTGACATAGTGGCCTAGGCGGTGCATACTCGGCTAATGTCCCAGACATCTTAGGTTTTAACTCTGGTGAAGGCTAGAATCTGTTCCTGGGTCTGAAGGGTTTTCTTGAGGGGTTAATTCTGATGGGTACCTGACTTTAGTTGGGCAAAGTAAATGTGACTGAGCGTGGTGCTGGCCACACAATTCCCTAGTATGTCATGACCACTGAAACTTGTGTACACTGCTTTACAGGTTCTATAAATAAAATTGGTCTGATGGGGATACTTAACTCTTGCAAAAAAAACATCCCTAAAAACACATCCCTAAAAACATCCCTAAAAACACATCCCTAAAACATCCCTAAAAACACATCCCTAAAACATCAAATCACTCAAAGAATACAAACATTTATTCTACATACCTGAACATATCAAAAGAATCCCCACACAATGGAAATAAAATTTTGGCTTTTTTCTTGCCCATTATGTACTTGTTATAATGTTCTTCAAGTTTTCTATAAATAAATAAAAATTACCTCGAAATTGGAATTAAAATAAAAAGTTTAGTTGCATAAATACAAATGAAATGTAAATTCTAATCTGATCACAATATGAGCCACAGTTTTTGTTGTGGTGTAGGTAAGGTGTCATCCCTTCTACAGCATCTTTTGTATTGTTTACTATTCTTCTTCTATATATTAATAAGTCTGCAGAGCTCTCCTGCAGTCAATGCCAAATAGATATATTTAAACTTCATTTTCAGCTGTTCAGTATTACTGTATAGTGTGTGGGTAATAGTATGTTGAGAGGGGGGGGGGAAGAAATGCACAACTAAGGTTTAATTCATTTAAGTAGGAAGTGGTCTACTGTTTCATGTGGGTGCGTTAGGTTTATTCTGTTGAGAGGCCAGCAGGTTCTGCGGTTAGTTCCCCAGACTGTCAACCGACACTTCGCGAGTTCTACCCCTACTGCCAACCGATTCTTGCTGCAATGCAGTAATTTTGGGCCAGTGGATGTGATAATCTTTCATTTAGAAAGAATGTATGCAAACTTATAAGATAAGCATACACTGTAAACTTATAAGATAAGTTGAGTGCTAAATAGGCCTTATATCCTGTTGTTAACTATAATATGGTGCATAATGGTTCTTTATGTTATCATTTATATAAATATATCAGTTCTATAAGACATATTCTCATTTATATATAGTGGGGCCTACCAGAAAGTAAAAAAAGACTGAAACAAATAATAGAAATCTTTATGCAAAATGAAATGCAATTGTAAAAGAAGTAAAGAACATTTTTTACATGTGTGGATGGTTGACCTGAAACTGCTTCATGTGTCCATTGTTCCATTGATAGATCCATTCATTCACCATATGATTGTCTTTCCTTTGTTTTGACATTATCTCCCTTTCCTTGGCTATTTCTTATACTCGGTGGCAGTCATAGCTTTGTAGGCGACCTAAAAAATAAACATCAGGATCATTGTCAAATTTACACAAACAGAATAATAAGCAAGCTAATTAACTTATTCAGGCCTATAGAAAAGAAAATACAATACGGCCTATATATTAATACATTTAGCCTACTTATATGTGAGCCTATTCCCTATTTGTAATTTTTTAGGCTCCTAAATCTCACCATAATAGAAATATAATAGATAACTAATGATCTTCTGCTTAGAACATATGTCAATATATACATGGGTAACATATGTCTACATATAATATACGATATTAATAATAATAATATGTCGTGTATATAGCCAAGAAATAATGTTCTTAAGTAGCCTATATAGGTCATGGCCCAGTTTTTCATTGGCCTACATTATTAAGGCCTACTTTAGACTAAGCACACACTAGGCTAATGGTAACTTTAACTATTAACGAATAGTAAGATTTTTTTTATATAAAAGATTCATTAACGGACTGTGTTTATAGTTCTTTTATAATAGTTAACAGCATATCTCGTAATAATAAATTAACCAAATTAAATTGTCAAAGAGAATTTAAAGAAAGCTACATTTGGCTAGGTAGACTATCTATCATATGAACGTGAATTTGTCCTAAGTAAATGTGCATACAAATTATGGCGTCTTGGCACAGAACAGAATAGATATTCGATAGATATTCTACTGTATGCTTACACAGGAGTAGCCTATTCAAGTCAGAACACACACATCTAGAGGTGCACGCACTCAAACCAATGTTTTTTACAGCACATCTAAAACACTGACCTACTTACCCACCAGCAGGCAGTAATTCTTGAACACACTCTGTTATGATGTCAAGTTATGTGTCATACTGCGACTAAACTCGAAACCAACTTACAAACTGTTGCAATCGATGACAAGATGTGTGTGTGGTGGGGGTGGGGGGATGGGGAGGGGCTAGGACCAAGATTGAAGAGGAGGAGGGGGGGGCGCTTGGAACATCAGCATTCCTAAAAACATTATAGCAATATATGCATTTGTTAGTAACATTTTACAGTAACTTTATCAACATATGGGTAGGCCTACACCTCCATGAGACAAATATCTGGTCGACGCCAATGACTTAGACGACTTAGACCAAGACAGTTATTTGCTGGCAACTGTTAAGCAGATATCAGAATAGGTGGCAAACATTGGAGTATCTTATAAATGTATAGCCAAAATAATATAGTGTGTGTGTGCAGTGGCGTAACTAGGGTCATCTGCGCCCGGGGACATGACACAAAGTCTGCGCCCCTTCTCGGACTGACAGAGAGCCCCCAAGAAAATTTTGAAATTTTACGGTTTATATGGTTTGTTTTCGAAGCATCTGGTATTTTAATGAAATAGAATACAGACTAATAAGTCTCTAAACGATTGTAAACAATTTATTTGAAAAAAAACAACGTATTCTACTAATTATACATGACTGGAATAGACATAGTCCTCAACAAATTGATCCTCCTTGATTTGACTGTCGCATACTCGTCAATCACGTTGTCAAAATTAATATTCTCAAGTGTTTCTCTTTCGATGCTAAGGAGTGCAAGATCATTCAGACCAGGGGTCGGCAACCCTTTGCTAATGGTGTGCCAAACTAGGATTTCTAAACCATTCAGCGTGCCAACAGACTAAATGTCAACCTGCTCTATCATACTTGTTTTATTTTTTTTTATAAGACAATTTAACTCCGTAGAATGACCAAGGCCAAAAGCAAAGGAAAGTTATGGAAAAAAGACGGTTTAATAACAACAATTAACGCTTTTGTGATTATCAACCTTTTTTTGTTTGCATTTATACCAAAAAAATAATTTTATTACCATTATTAATGTAACAGGGTGGGGGGAAGAGGGGGGTAATTAATTTTAAATTCATGGTTACTACTATTTAAAGAGGGTTGTGGGTAAAGGACAGCAATCATCTACTAACTACTAAACTAGGGCACGAGGGGACTTTGGGCTTCCGTGACACTTCCGTTGGGACAGAAGGATTATTACAATCTAAACAGACCAACAACACTGAACACTAAACATAAAACACTAAAATCATATTCAAATTACAAATTACTTTTTATTCAAGAAAATTCACTCGTCCCATTAAAGGGAACATAAAAATCATAAAAAACAAATTGAACCCCAACAATAAACCTATGCTATCTAAACTCTAAACATACTGTGAACCCAAACAAAATAACCAACTTAAACTCCCCACTAAAAAACTAACTTCCACTCCCCACTAAAAACAAACTACAACTCCCCACTAAAAACCAAACTTCAACTCCCCACTAAAAACCAAACTTCAACTCCCCACTAAAAACTACTTCAACTCCCCACCAAAAAACTAACTTCAACTCCCCACTAAAATCTACTTCAACTCCCCACCAAAAAACTAACTTCAACTCCCCACTAAAAACCAACATAGGCCGACATTACGACCTACAATATAATAGAATAGAAATAGAGAAATAAAAATACACATTAGAACATGGTCATCTATATACATAAGCATAATATATACATACTATATACAGTAAATAAATACTACATAGCATAGTCCCAACTATAACCAGTTCAAACATGAACCTATACTCCTTGTACATCTTATAACATAATATGAATTTTGACATAAGAATCAACTCAGCTCTAGTCAATGAAGACTAGAACAAGACAACACCGCTCTATACTCTGTACCACAGAGTTAGGCCACTCACTGGTTAATACATACCAGTTAAAACCAAGCATGAAATAAAAACATCTACCATAACTTATTCCCATGCCGGCCATTATAAAGGCAACATTACATTAAAATAATAATATACATGAACTAAAAAGAAATATACATTCAAAAAGAAGAAGCCAACATGGCGGCTAATGTTCCTTCCCAAACCTCCAACTTAATCCATTCCCATCAATGCACTTGTCATAGACAAGTGGACAATATGCATAAAATAACCAAATAAAACATAGCATAAAATAACATACAAATTCTAAAAAGTAATTAAATATCAACTCACGTCATATCCGAACAAGCCACACACAACTACGCCATAATCTGACCACTGGTCTTCCACAAAATGGGCCATTTCAGACGGAAGTGATTGATTAATTGTTCTATTTATAGACGCTGACCGAACGTCTTTGGTGGCAACTCTAACTCTCGCTCTAACTAATTTCAAAATGACCATTTCCTGTTGACTAAAGTGCTAATCCTTATTCTAAATCTCTAATTGCTAAATATCTACAAATCTATCTTATGTACAACCCTATATTAAATTAAACTACAATAAAAATTCTACCTATTACTTCAATTAAACTACACTAACAAAAACCTAATTTAAAATAATCAGAAAAAGAATTCCGAAAAATGACGCAAGGCCTAGCCGCTTAACCTCGTTTCAGGGCTTTCACAAAATACAAAACAATATTTACATACATCATTTTTATACCAAACAGTCCCCCAAGTCTATATCTATATTACAAATAATAAAATATATTTACCTTAAAAGTCAATTACTCACATTCTCGCAAATCATAGCACCCACAGAGCACAGAAACTTAAACACATTCAAACGGACCACTCGTACCGCACAAAGCAATTGATACGCACTATTAATTTAAGTCACCGACCTACATTCATCTCCTAACTTTCTTTTTGCGACCCTGCAAAAACAAACTATCATACAAAAAATACCCCTCTGGCCCTAGATCAATACAAAAATTTACCCATTGGGACATACATAAAAAGCATGCAGCCTAAAGATAGGTGGAAAATGTGAAAGTCTCACTGGGACAAAAAATGCTGTACCTACTCTTAAAACATATGACATCAAAGTCACAATGAGATATACGTAGTGTCCAAGTACACCAAAAAGGAAAAATCTATGCACACTACACAAAAGGGTCAACATGTCATAAAATGGGTAATAAAGGCATACAAAAAGTAAATTTAACATTTTCATAAAAACATAACAAAAGGAAAGAAAATGGCTAAAAATAAAAAGTAAACAGAAGTGTAATGAGAAAAGAGCAGAGTCCTCTCCTGGTACATCTTGACGTTTAGTTTGGCACACCGATTTCACATTAACTATCATAGGGTCCACCGAAACCGTTTCTTTAACCACTTTCAAGCCATGCAACGGTGCCGCCTGAACCATTCCTTTATTTACTACCGGTCCTGTTGGCATAACTACTTTAAACATGACTGACTGGGGTCTAACAGTTTGGGTATCCCCAACTTCTGGTAGTACACTGGCAGTTTGGTGGGTAAATATGCTCTCCGTCACTGTGCTGACCAGGGAGCCGGTGTCAATCGTGGCCTCACAACATAGCCCATTAAGGCTGACATTTGCGGCAGGGCGGGTGCCTATTATCTGGCTCAACAGAGTGGAATCCCCATCTTTGCGATGAATGGCGCCATTCGCTCCGACAGTTGACTGCCTCCCTTTCATGCACTCTCCAGCAAGGTGGTCGGGGCTGCCACAGTTATCACAGTATCCAGCATGATAACCGTAGTGGTCTGGTTCACCTGAACGCTGTGGGTATGGATGAGCATCAGGGCTCTGTTGTGAAAGCTGTAGATACTCTATTGTTGTTGATAACTCATCCACCTGTTTGGCCAGTGCCAACACCAATTTTTCCAACTCTGGGCCTGGCTGTTGTGGCTCAGCAGTCGTAGCTACAGAGTGCATCAAGTGGACGTCACATTCGTCCTCGGACCAGCGTATAGCCGTATCCCGGAGGTCTAGGAAGGAGGCCCTAGGGTATTTATGGATCTCCTCTCGCAGGTACTTCCTCAAGAGGGGGTCCAGCAAGTTTTCTGCAAAGTGGTCCCTCAAGATTACGGCATCTGTGAGGGCCACTGAGAGACAGGTTTGTCGCGCTAACAGGGCATCAAATGCAGCCTGCAAGCGGTGAGAGTAAGCTCTCACGGTCTCTGAGACATGTTGATGGACTGTGAGAAACAGGCCCATTAATTTGGAGATACTTCGTTTCTCCCCGTAGACGGACTGTAACACCCTGATCAGCTCTTCAGGGTTGGACCTCACCTCCGGTGGGTGGCACCTACACTCTGCCCTCACTGACTCGCCGAGGTGAGCCCATAGCACGTCTCTCTTCTCTTCGTTCTCGGTGACTTGTCTCGCCCTCCAGGCACCTCTAATGTCCTCGATGAAGCTCTCCACGTCGCCTGGGTAGTTGCTGCCGTGGAATAGCTTGATCGGCTCCTCACGGTGCAGGAAGACATACACTGTCTGTGTGGCTTGTTCTTCACCAGCCATGCCTATGTTGGTTTTTTTCTACATATATCCTAACCTCCAACCCATTAAGCCTAACCTTCCTAAGCTAAAAACAGTAATCATTGGTCTGTTTAAGCACGGATTCCCACTTCTAGACACCATTTGTAACAGGGTGGGGGGAAGAGGGGGGTAATTAATTTTAAATTCATGGTTACTACTATTTAAAGAGGGTTGTGGGTAAAGGACAGCAATCATCTACTAACTACTAAACTAGGGCACGAGGGGACTTTGGACTTCCGTGACACTTCCGTTGGGACAGAAGGATTATTACAATCTAAACAGACCAACAACACTGAACACTAAACATAAAACACTAAAATCATATTCAAATTACAAATTACTTTTTATTCAAGAAAATTCACTCGTCCCATTAAAGGGAACATAAAAATCATAAAAAACAAATTGAACCCCAACAATAAACCTATGCTATCTAAACTCTAAACATACTGTGAACCCAAACAAAATAACCAACTTAAACTCCCCACTAAAAAACTAACTTCCACTCCCCACTAAAAACAAACTACAACTCCCCACTAAAAACCAAACTTCAACTCCCCACTAAAAACCAAACTTCAACTCCCCACTAAAAACTACTTCAACTCCCCACCAAAAAACTAACTTCAACTCCCCACTAAAAACTACTTCAACTCCCCACCAAAAAACTAACTTCAACTCCCCACTAAAAACCAACATAGGCCGACATTACGACCTACAATATAATAGAATAGAAATAGAGAAATAAAAATACACATTAGAACATGGTCATCTATATACATAAGCATAATATATACATACTATATACAGTAAATAAAAACTACATAGCATAGTCCCAACTATAACCAGTTCAAACATGAACCTATACTCCTTGTACATCTTATAACATAATATGAATTTTGACATAAGAATCAACTCAGCTCTAGTCAATGAAGACTAGAACAAGACAACACCGCTCTATACTCTGTACCACAGAGTTAGGCCACTCACTGGTTAATACATACCAGTTAAAACCAAGCATGAAATAAAAACATCTACCATAACTTATTCCCATGCCGGCCATTATAAAGGCAACATTACATTAAAATAATAATATACATGAACTAAAAAGAAATATACATTCAAAAAGAAGAAGCCAACATGGCGGCTAATGTTCCTTCCCAAACCTCCAACTTAATCCATTCCCATCAATGCACTTGTCATAGACAAGTGGACAATATGCATAAAATAACCAAATAAAACATAGCATAAAATAACATACAAATTCTAAAAAGTAATTAAATATCAACTCACGTCATATCCGAACAAGCCACACACAACTACGCCATAATCTGACCACTGGTCTTCCACAAAATGGGCCATTTCAGACGGAAGTGATTGATTAATTGTTCTATTTATAGACGCTGACCGAACGTCTTTGGTGGCAACTCTAACTCTCGCTCTAACTAATTTCAAAATGACCATTTCCTGTTGACTAAAGTGCTAATCCTTATTCTAAATCTCTAATTGCTAAATATCTACAAATCTATCTTATGTACAACCCTATATTAAATTAAACTACAATAAAAATTCTACCTATTACTTCAATTAAACTACACTAACAAAAACCTAATTTAAAATAATCAGAAAAAGAATTCCGAAAAATGACGCAAGGCCTAGCCGCTTAACCTCGTTTCAGGGCTTTCACAAAATACAAAACAATATTTACATACATCATTTTTATACCAAACAGTCCCCCAAGTCTATATCTATATTACAAATAATAAAATATATTTACCTTAAAAGTCAATTACTCACATTCTCGCAAATCATAGCACCCACAGAGCACAGAAACTTAAACACATTCAAACGGACCACTCGTACCGCACAAAGCAATTGATACGCACTATTAATTTAAGTCACCGACCTACATTAATATTACCAAACTTTTACATTTTTGGTAATTATTTTGTAAACATTATCATTTGGTTGTCCAGATAATGATCTAGCAACTGAGAATAAACTAGCAACTGATAATAATGATAATAGTTTATTCTCAGTTTAACTGAGATTGTCTTTAATTTGTTCAATGATAAACAAGACTACATTGTCTTTAATTTACTTATTCGCATAATGTAGGAAGCGACGACTATAGTAGAGCGGAATTCATGGGTAGTAATCATGCAAACTGGGTAGTTAATGTAATGTTTAAAAAATGTGAATGAAATGTTTTAGTCATATAGATATAATATTTGTATAATTTTAAACTACCATTTTACAATTTGGTCATTATAACGTTATAATGTGTAGGCCATTTAAAATTAGTCTATTATAAAAAAAAAAATAAGAAACACAATATTAGAAATAATAGCATAAATAAAACGGGGTAATTATCTCCCTTAAATTCAAGTAAAGTTTCTAATTTTGATTCAATATTGATGCCAAACAATTTATGTTTTGTAATATAACAAATATTACTGACTAATTATTATTTCTTTTTATAAATCCAGCATTATGGTATTCATTAGAATATTTAATTATTAGAGGTATACAATTGATTTACGTTAAACAGTTGTAAATAAACATTTCCTGCATTAATTGTTTGTCCATTTAACCAACTTGATTTAACCCGTCCTTGTAAATGCGTTCAACTAACTGAAATGTGTCGCTCTATCATACAGAAACATCGTCTTCAACAGTCAGTTTTCCTCATTAAGAACCGGAAATGTTTGTTTTTTCATCAATAAAAAAAACATCTTTTTTCATCAATAAAAAAAAAACACCTCTTGGAAGTCTCTCGCGTGCGATTGAAAATCGCTCTGCGTGCCGAATTTGGCTGCCGACCCCTGACTCAGACGATCTTGTCCCATTGAATTAAATAAGACAAAATAAGTTTGCTGAAGGACCGCTCACAGCTTGCAAATGAAACAGCAATCGTTAGAAGTATTTGCAGTGAAATGAGCAGATTCGGAAATACGTCATCTCGATATAAAACAACAAAACCAAGAAGATCCAAAGTTTCCGGTAGAACTTCACTCCGGGCACTGGGCAGCATTTCGCAGTCTCCGATTGCTGTGCAACAATTCGTGACCATTGACGTCAGTGTCGTAGAAATTTTGCCATTTTGACGAAGTGTATCGACATTTGTCTCAGCGAAAGGAGTTTTGACGTCTAGTAAAAATCCAAATTTGGTGTTTGGCTTTTTTAGACGTAAAAACCGTATTGATATCTCCTGAGTCTATCAATTCCACTAGACAAGATCAATTTTCTTAAGTAGAATGTTTCAGAAATGTAACAAAAGTTGAATATACCTGCCAGCAAAGTTTCTGCATCACTTCTGGTGTCAGGCGTCATATTTGCATCTTCTGATAATTTTTCCAACAGTTCATCTAGTCCTTCATATATAGCTTTAACAGCTTCTGATCGTGCACTCCAGCGTGTTTCAGACTCCCTCTTCACTGTGAATGACACAACTCTTTTTAATTCTCCCCAACGAGTTGTTGAACGAGAGAAAAACAAATACTTTTCAACTGTTCCAAAAAATGTGATAACAACTTGATCCTGTTTAGTTGAGTGTACTCATGCTAAGTATATTCGACTCAAAATAATCCAACCTGTATAATTGTTAAAACCAGATGCCACTTTCAGTATATGAAGAATAATATTTGAACCCGAACTGATCTTTGTTAAAAAAAAAAAAGCCATCAGCAATCCTTCATTGTGGATGTGTCTTTTTTTGTATGAGTAGAATGGCGCCCCTTTATGCTCAATGGGGGCGCCAAAATCATGGTTGCCAACTTGTTTGTAATGAAGATATTAGTTGAGCTCCTAAATTCAATCTTGCAAACGTATTTGGGATACATTAGTTTACATGAAAATAAAATTAAAGAATTAGTTTTAATACTCATTTTGGCGCCCCCTAACGTGGCGCCCGGGGACATATGTCCCCCCCTTCCCCTCCCTAGATACGCCACTGTGTGTGTGCGTGTGGAAGGGCCTAGGGCTACCCTTTTTTTCTGTTTAATTTTTTTCAGATTCGTTTCTAAGATTGTCATTAGAGGAAAAAGTCTACAAATTAAAACGGCGCTAAGAAAGCATTAAATAGCTCTATTAATTATCTTAAGTACTTGTAGTAGACCTACCAGTAGTATGGTATAGGCCTGTTGCACTGTGGCCTGTTGACCAGTGACGACAGGGTAGATAATGAGGATTGCATTGCACCACTGGTTGAATTATTTTATATTTATTTGTGTGCCCTTGTTAAATATTTTAACGATCTTTTGTATTGTATTAATGTGTCACTTAATTAAAACACTGGGAGCCCCTTGTATGCAGAGCTTGATATATTCCTTCGTCTACAATCCGCTATAGGCCTATGTATCTTAATTTAGGGAGTGAACACACAGATTAGTCAGATGTAAACTGTGCATGTTTGGGTGTATATGTGTTGAACACTGACCTATACCAACAACAAATATTAGGCTAACTATGAATTCACCGAGACACTATTTGACCAAAGTAGAATTAAAGTTATGAACAAAATATTACTAAAAATAGACAAACTAGTAGTCAATGTAAAATTCAAACGATATGGCAATATAGGGTTCGGTGGATTATCAATCCCGGGTTCCTGTGCCTAACTAGGGTTATAATGGAATGTTGTTGTTTTCTACACAATAGCCTACATCTCAGTATTAATAATAATTACAGACGAACGAAGAACCGTAAATAGTGTTGCTTAAAAGCTTTAAAAAAAAAGTTGGTTAGCTCCCTTTGATCACTAAGAGTATTAAGTATAATTCAAAGCACGTTTTAACAAAACAGTTGAGACTAGGGATGTTAAACGAAAACCGGAACACCGGATTCCGGTTTCGAAACCGGATTTCGGTTTGTTGCTTGGAAGTTGGAAGAAAATCATTACTTCAAGTAGAAGCCCTTTTTTTTTTTTTGGATCTAATGGAAATATTTTAAATAAATAATGTTGGATTCGCACAAAACAATTCATGAAATGCTTTCTTAACACTATTCAGTGTTAGATATTGTGTTTCCAAATACCAACTATGGCTTGCGATAAAAACAACATAAAACCATAGACTATAATATACATAGACCGCTTGCTTTAGTATTTCTGCTATATGATGACTTGAAACCAAGACTATAATACACATGGACCGCTTGCTTTAGTATTTCTGCTATATGATGACTTGAAACAAAGACTATAATATACATGGACCGCTTGCTTTAGTATTTCTGCTATATGATGACTTGAAACAAAGACTATAATATACATGGACCGCTTGCTTTAGTATTTCTGCTATATGATGACTTGAAACAAAGACTATAATATACATGGACCGCTTGCTTTAGTATTTCTGCTATATGATGACTTGAAACAAAGACTATAATATACATGGACCGCTTGCTTTTATTTCTGCTATATGATGACTTGAAACAAAGACTATAATATACATGGACCGCTTGCTTTAGTATTTCTGCTATTTGATGACTCAAAAGACTGCTTTTCGGAATTTCCGATTCGCTGTAACCTTTGCACTTCCGTTTTATTGAATCGCTTCTATTTTCTCAATGAAAAAATAAAATTAAAATCGAAAGTTCTATACAGTGGAAACATTAAAGAAACAACGAGGGGCGTAGACGTAATTTAAGACAGCCTTATTGGTTGCGCACGGAAAAAAAAGTACATATAAGCTCTAAAAATAGAGCAAGCGGTCCATCTTATTATAGTCTATGATCTTACCAATTGTTAAGTTACAGTTTCATCTTTTAGATGTGCGCTGCTCTATGATGTACGCCATTTATCTATAAAATTATAATTATAAACTTTTAATTTATTTAAAAACGTATAATTTATCTATAAGATTATAATTATAAACGTAATCTTTATAACATTTTGCTGCTATTTATAGCTTAAGAATACGTTTAGGGCACGAGAATTTAGTTAAGATACAAAATGAATCAAAGAGGGCTATACTAAGCTCACAGAGGGTCTACATACGGCCTACAGACGTAATATTATATCTCTAGGCTTACGTGTTTAGTTTTCATTAAGTACCTTCTTTCTTTTAAAGCATGTATTGAAAAAAAAAAAGAACTGTTTAACATGTCGTTTAGGTTTCACTGTCACATTCTTAGATTGCCATTTTGTCTTTAGTTAACGAAACTTATTTTTATTCAGAAAAGTGTCGGTTGTTTTTGTTATCTATACATATATAACAATCAATTTAGATGTATTTAGTAATAATGGTAAAACGGCTTGTAAACACTTAGAACAAAGTCTTAGCCCACGTTTAGAATATTGAGTTTTGCACATGAAAGCCCTTAGGGCTGGTGCTAGCGGCAAACATTTCTTCTTTGCGAATTTTTGTTTTTCAAACTTGGCTTCCATTATGGGGCATGGTGTCCCTGAGTCTACCCAGATCTGATGGGTACCTGACATTAGTTGGGGTTAAGTAAAGGCTGCTAGGCATTGTGCTGGCCACACATCCCCTGGTGAACTCTGCTCCACTAGCTCTATGATCAATTTGCTCCGACTACTATAATCCTAGCTTTAAAACTGTCTTTACATGCGTAAACCGTTTACGTCCTTCTCTCCCTCCCCCACCTAGCTTACTGAAAACCTGCGGACATCCAATACTGAAACCATATAAACATTGCCTGCTTTAGCCCCCCCTCCCCCCCGCCCCATCATCCCAACCTCTCTTCTCCTTCCAACCTGTTACCCCTTCCTATAAAACTTGAATTTAAAAAACAACAAAGCCAGCATGAATCGATAGCCTCATGTAGCCAGCAGACGACAAAGTTATGCGCTTCTGAAATTACAGACTACAGGCAAATTATTTTTTGGGGGTCTTTTTTTCTTCTTCTATCTCGCGCCACTGCCGGAAGTTGATAAAAAAGCTTTGTATACAGCAGCCAGGGGGCAAGTGTAGCCAATAAACAATTAGCTTTATGGGTGGGGGTGATGTGGGGTTGAGTGGGGAAAGGGGGGGGGCTGTATATGAATTCATTTCCCACGATATTGCAAATGTCTCTAATGAAAGCCTGTGTAGATTTGTCCCAATAAAATATGATCGTAGTTGTTTATTGCTAACCGTGTCAAATGGCAGACTAAATCATTGAATTATTTACATTTGTTGTTTTTATCGAAAGGTGAGTAAAGCTGTAGACAACATTGCTGGCGTAACTGTATACAGTTATACTGTATTTATATATATATATTTATATATATATATATATATATATATATATATATATATATATATATATTATATATATATATATCACATGGGTACAGCAAATGTTAAGAGACATTTCGTTTAAGTATAAAATGTTCTTGAACGCGAAAACAGAAAATTTAAACAGATCCTCTACTTTGAAATGACGTTAGACATTTATAATTTAAATACTTTATTCTATATTTACCACACTGAAGACTTCTTTTGTTTGTAGTGACAGATATCACGAACACTGAAGATTTTGAAACTATTTTAAAAACAAATATCTGAAGGAATAATTAAGCTTATTGTTCATGAATCAGAAATTAATGTGTTTCAAGAATAGATTTAAATTGTTTTCAACACTTCAGTCCATTCGTTTTGAACAGCTTCAACGGATGAAGAGGAATTATTGGTAATCATTTATATTTTGACAGATTTTCTTTGAAAAAATTTTTTTTTTCTGTCCAATCTCCAGGATTAATACTCTCTCTTCTCTCCCCCCCCCCCACCCGCCCCACATAACCGCCTTTAAAAACTAACCCTAACCCTAACCCTCCTTTAAAAAAAAATTTGATGAAAGAATAAATGTCGGTATTTAACACAAAGATCTTCTTTTGTTTCGGTAGAAGATAAAGAACTTGTTCTAAACTTCACAGTTACATAAACAGAACGCAGGTGCCTCCTTGAAACACATAAGCCATGGCTGGAACAGACCTCCCCCCCCCCCTCGCCCTCCACTCTCTCCCTCCGGTTCTAGACCGTTCCACAAATACAATTTGGCCGCTGTTTAAGTCAGTGCCGGACAAGATAAATAGCCGTAGGTCAAGGCCCGCGCAGGAGCTCCAGTGGCGAACACACCGATAACCCAGCACTTCCCAGACACTACAGAAAGAAGAAAAAGAAATGTCCAACTACAAGGTTCAGACTTACAACAATAGTTTCAGTATTGTTCCACTGTCTTTAGAGTCTTGTGTATGATTTAGAATGTGGCCATTAGACAAGAGCTTGGTCTTAAAATAAATCACACACACAGCCAGCCCCAGACAACCTGACTCGTCAAAGCAGGCAAATCAATTCCCATACGATGTATCAGTTGATACTTTATGCCGTTACGTTTTTTTATACCATGCAAATACTTCCATTTGATGGAACACGTAGTTGTGTGATTTAAAAAAGGGAAAGTGTCTAAGCTTGTGATAGCAGACTGATGTATATAGCATTTTTCTTGAATTATGAGTTTGTCATGTTCTGCTGGAATAAATGAAATCTACATAAAATTCCAAGTTTCGAGTTTCACTTTACTTTCAAAATGATTGATACCAATACCGCATTTTTTTACAAAAAAGTATGAAGTAATATGCGGTACAGGTTCAATCCAATTTCCATAACGTTTTATTCACAGGAAAGGGAACAGTGGCCGTGCTGGCAGCGCGTTGGGCTGGCGTACCGAAGGTCCTGGGTTCGAATCCTGGTGAAGGCTAGGATTTGTTCCCGGGTCTGGTCTGGAGGGTGTCACTGAGTCTACCCAGCTCTGACGAGCACCTGACCTTAGATGGAGTAAAGTAAAGGCGGGTGTGCATTGTGCTGGCCACACAATCACCTAGTATGCCATGGCCTTAGAACCTGGTGAACGCTGCTTCATCGGCCCTATGGATCAGTTTGGTCCGAAGGGATACTTTACTTTTTACTTATTTACATTATTCACTTATATGAATTGCCAGAAAAAAAAAAACTTCTAGTCAACATTTTTATCTAATTCTCAATCAATTATTAATCTGTATTTGCTAATACAAAATATTGTCTTGTCAAATTTATGTTTTTTTTTTATATATTTGTGTGAGAATAAAAAAAAAACACTGCAAGATACAATTTTAAAAATCTGTTGTTTTCTTCCACTCTTAATTCAACCTTTCAATTAGGCGTGTCATCGAATGATACGGGATTATCGATAGTTTATGTTCCCCCATAAGTGACTAGTATTTCATTGTTGTTGATATTCTTATGACACTCACTAATTTTCGTCCAAACTGATAAGAATGAAAAAATCCTTAAGAAAAATGTTCAAAGCTAATTGCAAGAAAAAAAGAACTAGACTTAAGACTGCATGTTTTATACATCTCTTTGACTAAAAACATTGAAAACTAATCGCTTCAAAAATCTCTTTGATTGAAAACTACCCACTTCACACATGTCTTTGATTGAATACTACACGTTTCATACATACCTTTGACTCAAAACTACATGTATTATAATCTGCTTTTTTTTCTGTTATTTTACAGTTGTTTTTATTTCGAACAAAAATCGAAAGGCATGATTAAATACGTCTGGCATGCGAGAGGGACACCTGCGCTATACATCAATTATCAGTTCTAAAAATCTGTTTCGCAAAGCAACCATTGGCCTGTCAGAAAAAAAAATCAACTTTAGAAACTTCTACTAAAAAAAAACAACAACAAAGCTAGATCGCAAACGAAGATTTATCCGATCAGTTCTTCGCATCTTCAAAGATGGCCACGGATTTCTATCACAGCTTTTATCTAGTCGTTTAGACTTTAAAGTGACACCGAGCTGTAAGATGCCGCACAACAAAAGCCTCAGTCAATAGAGTCTAGACACGACGAACATTTGGAAGGAAATTTCCTGGGGACCGTCCTGGACAATCAAAGAGAGGTTTTTATTACGTCCTCAAAGTTGGACAGGCACACATCTCAACAGACCGGCGGTCCGTGCGGTCATGAACACCCCTGCCCCACCGCCATAATGAATGGGTAGCTAACATTAAAACTTCTCTAGTGGAGGCCTCAATTGACCAGACATTACCATGCCAACAAGCGCCGATGTCATGGCGAGATTAGCCCGAGCCGGACATAAGAGTAACCGCTAACTGACCGATCGTCAGCGAATATCAATGGGATCTAGTTTATTCACCCCTCCAGGAGTCCAGATTGGAAAGGTCTAGAAAAGGTCGGCCTGGATTATACCTTATTATTTGAACAGTTTCGGATCAATAACTCTATCGGTCTTCAGTAATGTTTCGTTAGGTCTGCACTGAGAACTGGTATTATATATCATTTGGGCTAAAGAACTGGTTAAATTAGTAACAGAACTGAATGTACCTCTAAAAATACTGGATACATCATGTATAATATACAATTTTATTGAGCAATAAAAAAAATATATAGATTGTTAGAAGATATATATGGGTCTCTCTCTCTATATATATATCTTTGTTTATTATTTAGACTATACAACTGAATAGGTCGTTTAAAAAAAAGCTGGATATAAGCTTATCTCTATATAAAACTGGATACTGGATATGATTATTTAAAAAGACATAGCAAAAAATTGAAGGAACCATATACAATTAATAAAACTGGATAGATTCTTTTTGAATTGGTTGCATCATTTATTTAACTGTATACAGTAGCAAAAGAACTACATTAGCAATGTCTTAGCATGGAGTGAGGCGCTATATAAATGACCAATTATTTATTGTAATTATTAATTATTATTAAATGAAAATTCGAATACATATTACACAGTGGCCTCATATGTTTTGCAGAGGAAATCAAAAATTATATATTTTTTTTAATTGGTTTGTCCACACAATCTGCTCGATTTCCGTCACCCAAGAAACAGGATAATCTTCTTCACCAGCTGTTTACATATTCTCGGTAAAAGTTGATGTGTAAACACCAGTAGCAGGTTTACAAAATATCGAACATTAGTCAATACACTTAGATCAGGATTCTGACCACAAACTAACTACATAATATGCCGCAGATTTTAAAACAAGGTCTCATTACTGTTCTATTTTATCGCTATGTTGTGGGCAGTGACGTAACTAAAGGGAAAATGGCGCCTGGGGCGGAGGGTCGAAAATTGGCGAATATTTAAAATGTTGTTTTTTTTCATTTATTACATTAAGCCAACGTACGTAGAGGTTAACAACGAGTCAGTTTGGCGCCTACTCTTATTACGCTACTGGTTGTTGAATGCATGTTATGATGTCGTTAAAATGTTTAAAACATATTTGTCTATTAAACTGTACTCCGGAAACTCTAAAGTGCTTTTTTCCTTTACTAAATGTACGAATCGGACTTTAATGAGCTTGATTCGTTTTTTTCAATAACCACAAAAAAAAATAAAAAAAAAAATAAAAAAATTATATATTATCTAAAAAAAATTGTGTTAACTAACACTTAAATTGAATTGATAAACTCGTTTTAGCAAGTATTGTTGTTAATTATCTGTAAAATAACATTTGCAGTTTTTTTAGATGCTGTTTGGATATTTAAGGTTCCATTTTCTAATTCTATTTATAGAATAGGCCTACTATTATGTTTTGTGAACTGTATGTCCAATAAATGTCCATATTACATTTTTACTCATAATGATAGTAGTATAATTCAAAATCTCCCAATGAGTAGGCCTATGTATTGGGTGAGTCCCTTGTATGAACTTGTTTCTCTCTCACTCTCTTTCTCTCTATCGCTCTCTGTCGCTTTCTCTCTCTATATATAACTCTTTTTCTATCTCTCTCTCTCTTTCTCTCTTTATATATATATATATATAATATTTCTCTCTCTCTTTCTCTCTCTCTCTCTTTCTCTCTATCTTTTTTTCTCTCTCTCTCTCTCTCTCTCTTTCTCTGTGTGTGTGCGTATCCATTTTGACATAATACAAGTTTACGCAACGAAAGAAGCCATCACAGCTGAATTAAATTCAAAAAACTATTTGCAGAACGACGATTGGTCGCCTCTAGCTAGTCCAGCGCATGCGCAAAGTGATGAGTATTTGAGTGCATTAGTAAAACTCGCCGAGGACACACACACACACAGGCGAAAAAGGGTGGCAGTCGGTGCGACTGAACGGTCGTGAGAGATTGCGAAGCTGTTGCTCACAGTTGAATAGTAAACGAAGCTTGAAGAGAATTTGTTCTAAGGACCCGGGAATGCCAAGAATACTTTGACAGGTCGTTGTTGGCAAGCCAAATACAGAGATGTGTCACTTAACTAGGTGAAGGGTGAACAACCCATTCATCTCATCCTCCATTGTTTACACACAGGAACTAGACTGTATCACTTTCATTATGATGGCATTTTATCTGACACAGCAAAGTTCTATGTTTTAAAAGAGCATATGTTTTCATCTTTTTCAACTTTTATTTTGTAATAAGAGTTGTTAAGAGGTTCTGTCAAATCTATTTCAAGAACACAAGAACTTTCTCTGCTTTATATGTTCCTAAGTATTTGACACACATTTTGAAAATATTTCAGTTTAAAATTTGTATAGAACAAGGTGGTCGAGCGAATGTGCGTTCGGCTGGCGTACTGAAAGTCCTGGGTTCGAATCCTGGTGAAGGTCAGAAATTTGTTCCCGGGACTGAAGAGTGTCCATTGGCCTACCCGGGTACCTCACATTAATTGGGACAAAGTAAATGCGGCTAAGCATTGTGCTGGCCACACAATCCCCTAGTATGTCGTGGCTACAGAAACTGGTGAACGTTGCTTAATCGGCCCTATGAATCCATTTGGTCCGACGGGATTAAATTATTTTTTTAAAATGTAGCCACAATATAACATATTGCAAAAGACCAATGTCTAGCCAAGTAGACATGTAGGCCACATGTTCAAAGTTCCAGATGTACAAAGGCGTTTGCTGTTTTGTTTCCCACGCCAGGTCTATATTAAGTGAAGTCACGCCCCTGTCTTGATTTATGCCCTGAGTAAGAATTCTGAAGAATTCCACCTGGCCATTTACTCGGAAGAGGCGGATCCAGTTCAATCGAATCTTCCTAGGTAATGTGGGTACTAATGGTAGGTTACGGGAGTTATCGGCTTTGGAGGAGGCATGTTTGCCACGCCCCTTTTTAGCGAACATCTTTTCATTCCAGACATGGATGATTAAACACTATAGCGGTATAAACTACTATTTCTATTATTCTTTTAATTAGATAATGAACTAGTATGGAAAACGTAAACGTCACAGAACATGTTTGCAACATTCTTGGCTAGAATTTACCCACATAATATCATTCTGTTAGGACGGAATTGGTCGTGTTTTGTTTTAGTTTTTGTGGTTAACTGGTCGGTAGGTGGCGGTATAAGGAAACCGCTGTAATAATAGAACACAACATGGAAAATATTTAGGCTATACAATAACATAAACAATATTTACATAATAACATTGGTAGTATTTATACAATAACGTTGACCATATATATATATATATATATATATATATATATATATATATATATACAATAACATTGGAAATATGTATACAGTAACATTGGACATATTTACATAGTAACATTGGAAATATTTATACAATATCAATGTTAAAAATACATACAATACCAGTAACAAAATGTATACAATAGGGTTTAATATTGAAAATATTTATGCAAAATCATTGACATAATTCATATAAAAGTTTTAAGACAAGAATTATAAACTTATTGAATTAAAAAAACAACAAAAAAAAAACAAAAAAAAACTGCCAACTTATTTACAGAATAAATCAGAAGTACTTTTTTTTTCAGACATATTTTTGTTTATCGTCGAATAGTAAAGTTCTTCACTCCTGTTCTTTTTCAAGTAGGCCTAGAATCTATATCCTTATATATATATATATCTATCTATATATAAGCTTATTCTTTTTCAATAATTCAAGGACATAGGCTATTTTCAATACATTTTTATTAAATCCAATTCCTTAATGTTTACTTCTGTTCACGACATTCATATTTTACTGTCGTTGTTTTAGAATTTCATTTGAAACTTTTTCAATGTAAGTAACGTAGTGTCAAAGTTTTAGTACCGAATCGAAAAGATATTTTACTGGAAAATATTGTTTAGTTGACAGCTCGATGCTGCCAAGCACACATATTTTTTAATGTCCAGGTGATTTAATGATGACAGTAACCTCCGACCACGCAGGTGTCGGGCGCTGGGTCAAAACAAATTGTCGCCCGGTCTTTGACGTTATCAACGTTGTCAGGCAGTGGACAAACATTACTGGTGACCGACGAGGCAGGGGTGCCGTAAAAATAAAAAAAATAGGGAGTGGAGCCCCAGGGTATAACTCTGTGATGAAACTGATAACGATTGAAAAGGATGGTGAGGGTTAAGGCTGTGTGTGTGTGTGTGTGGGGGGGGGGGGGGTTACAGACCTCCGCAGACGGCTAAAATTACTGTGTCTCATTTCACGGGTGAATCAGTTTCCGTTGTCAGTGATTTGTCATGTCGACAGAAACTTTTCGGACGGCTCCTGGACGGCTCCTGGACGGCTCCGGCCATTTCAGATGCTCCGCTAGCTGAAAAGAGATGACCAGGCGGCCATAAATCTGGCGCTAACACACACTTGTAAAGCCGTGAGTCATGCAAGTGATTACATTCATTCATCACTCATTGGAGAACACTTCATCCCCCCCCCTTTTTTTTAGAGTGCTCTGCCCTTGACCACACGCGCCCCCCTCCCCCTGTGACGTCGTGAACACCCACGTTTGTGGTAATTGCAAAAATGTAACCGGAATGTTACTTTTTAAAGAGATGAATAAAAAAACAACAATTTATTAAACATAGAAACGAAAAATAAAATATGGAAGATAAATACCCAAAACAACCATCAATTTATGTTGTAGTTATTTCGCAAAAATGCTCATTTTGTTGATCAACGAATTCCTAAGTCCTAAGACCGGGAGATTTATCTCTTTGTTCGTCCCATCAGCCACTAAAGTTCCTTTGATAGATGAACTTAAAGTACAGCAGAAATGAAAACATGAAACATAAAACAAAATGGAAAAAATAATAACAAGACAGGAAACTGATTACCTGAGAAAGATAGAATCAAATGCGTGACTGTCAGATTAAAACTGGATGTTTATACAACGCACTCAACTACTGCTCGTCGAGATGTAACAAAACAATTTTCGAGGGCGTCGCGTTCTTCGTGGGTGGTGGGAGAGATTGGGGCGCAGAGATGTCAGGGCATGGTGACTAAGTTGCCCAGAAATGTTCATAACATATTTTGTTAGGATGTGAGGCGCGATTTCCCGTGGAGCGAGTTTACCTTTAAGTCTACATCTGAATCAATACATTGTGTCTGTTTATAATTGTAAAAAAAAAAAAAGCTGAAAATAAGATGGATTAATGAAGGTAGAAATGTGGCAACAGGGACACAAAGACCAAATATTTCACTTAATTATATAAATCAATATGTCAGTAAACAATTTTAAGTAATAATTTTCGGTTGACTGAATGATTGCAGTCGTTTCAGTGGAATAGAATTCTATATAAGTGTGTTGCTTTTGTTTGCATTTTTAGAATACTTACAGTAAATAATTTACACACTTTCAAAGTAAATATCCCCTTCTGTGTGGGTGATTGTTATCTCCCAGACACAACAACAAAGACAGTAGATTTCTTTGTCTTTATGTGTCATTGTTTTTAAAAATGTCTGTTCAGTGTAGGAATTGATCTCTTAGGAGATGATCACGTCACAAATAAATCTACCACTAGCAGGGTGAGGACAACTCCATTTTGTCTAAAGGCAATGAGAGACACGCTGGTGTGAGGCCAGGCTGTTTAGGTTACCACCCGATGGTCTCGGGATTCTCAAACAGAGTGCCCCTTACTCCCTCCCCCCCCCCCAACACCATAAATATGTCTAGAAATCAGTCGCTGGTAGAAACATTAACGCCCACCGAGCATTGAGTTAACCACACATTACAATCGTAAACTTTGGCAAAGCTCAATCAGTTAAATAGAGCTTTTTTTCTCATAGAAAATTAATATTTTATTTTTTTCAAACAATGAATACTTTTCTACAACCTGTATATTATAGCTTACTGTTCTAATCTTACATGTTATAGACGCTCCTTCTATAAAGAAGATTACCGCGTCCTACGCTTATCCGATGTGTGAGTCTGGTTCTGCATTATCATTAGATGTTTTAAATAATTATTAAGTCACTGGTTTTCCTGTTGTTGTTTTTTTCAGGCAACCCATTCCATGCTCGGTTGCCACTTTTAGGGGTATTAATATAAAAAATGGTTAAATTGTGTTAGGGTATTTAAAAAAAAACTTTTACTTGTTCATAGGTTACTAATGTATAGATTAGTAATTGTCTTTTCTTTTATTTACTGTGTAATGAAATATCTCCATTTTCAAACAATTCAGGTTCAATAAGGGGCCATCTTTAAAAACAAAATGTCAAAATAAGTAAATAAGTTTGTCCCTCATGTGTTCGTTTCACAGTCAACCGTATACAGTAACGGTGGCACGCATCCCGGGTTCGAAAACTGGTGTAGAGTAGTTGTTTTTTGTCCCCTGAGAAAAGAGGGTGTCTATGAGTCTACCCAGCTTTGGCGGAAGACCTGATATTAATTCGGGAAAAGTAAAAATGTATGAAAGGACAGGCGGCTGGGCATTGTACTGGCCACACAATCCTTTAGTGTGCAGAGGCTGCTTCACCGCCCTATATATTAATTCGGTCATACGGGATTAACTTTCTTATTTTTAAACAGTCTCAATCCTTAAATTTTGATGTATTTTTAAATATTTCTTTTAAAAAAAAAAGTAAATAATAAGAGCAGAAATGATACTTTTTCAAAGGTATTGTAATCATCAATTTACTCATGAAATAATCAAAAGGAACAGTGCAAGTGAACTCTCAAAAACAAGGAACATTAAAACTCTACTCTTTATTTACACGAGTCATTTATACATTTCACGAACACTGTTCATTTACGGCTTACACCCTTTTGCTCCTGTGCGTGTGTCCTCGGCGAGTTTTACTAATGCACTCAAATACTCATCACTTTGCGCATGCGCTGGAGAAGCTAGAGGCGACCAGTCGTCTTTCTGCAAATAGTTTTTTGAATTTAATTACGCCCTCATGATTCCTCCAAAACCCAACCCCCCCCCCCCCCCCCACAAAAAAAAAAAAAAAAAAAAAAAAAAACTGTTGCAATGCTCAGATACACATAAGGACAAAAACATTTTCCTTATCCTTTACGCGAGAACAAATGCATATTAATACTATTTCTTCCCTATTGGCATCCGGGCATGGAATATGTTCCCTGAACAAACCAGGAAAACCAGTAACATAACACCATTTAAAACATTAATAAAAATTGCATGACTAGACTCGGACCACTAATGAGGGTAGGACGCAATAATCTTCTTTATAGAAGGAGCATCTGAAATATATAAGATAATATAAAAACGCAAATTCATAATAGTATTTAAACTGCACATGTAGGCTATTGCTCAATCGATTTATATATTTATTGTCTGAAGTTGTTACCTACAATCACAGCATAAACCTAACATTTGAATTAAACATCTATTTCCTGTACAATATATCACATTTCCGAAGTCTAGATATAAAAGTACATAGTACATCTAATCCAAGACACAATTTATGTCTGAAAAAAAAATTAATATCACTAACGGTACTTTTATTTTGTTTTAATAAATCCATGTACTTTTGATGGTAGCACAATTTCACAATGAAACCGAAAATGGTTCTTTCCGAACTAGAATTTATTATCATCTCGTTTGACTCCGGGGAATATAATATAATCTAGATTTAAAAACCTCAATTAGAATTTGGTTGGTTAGGAAAAAAAAAAGGGGGGGGGAACTCCAGACATAAGCCAAAGTTGTCTGTAAAACCTATCCAGGTGGGGATTTTTTCCAGAGTGATCCCCCTTCCCTTTCTTTATATTTATTTTAGAAGTTGTGTTACTTTTTAAATCCTAACCAGCTGATATTTATTGGCTAAGTTAAATTCAATTTGATAGGCGTTTACTATGTGGGACTGAGGGCGATGAGAGGGGGGGGGGGGATACTATACTTTTACTATATAGAAAACAAGCTAAATTCCCCTGCGTTGCCTTGGGGGGGGGGGGGGGAATAAAAGCAGGCCTGTTTAAGCTACAAATAAAAAAAATGGTAGCCTATAATGAACAGAAGGCTATAGGGTAGACAGAAAGCTATAGATCTAATAATTTAAAAAAAAATATCTTTTTTACTGAAGACATTTAGGAAAGTAATTTAAAATAAATATTGGAATCGGATTAAAAATAGGCAAGTCTTTTTATTTAACAAAAAGCGAAATTGCCCCGTGTTTCCCTTGGATTTGCAATTCTCTTTAAAGTAGGCCTAATATTAATTGCAATTAAAAAAAATTAGACAAAAAAAGTATAGACAAACCGGAGAATCGAACCCGTGTCAACCGCATGGCAGTCCGATAACTTATCCACTGAGCTAGCAATGACGCAAGTGCCAAGTCAAATTGCAAAGTTAAAATATGAGGCAATTAGGTCACGTGTCTTTAAATAAACCAATTTGATTGGTTATACACACAGACAGAGAGCTTTTTATATACATAGAGATAATAATTTAATTGGCTAGTAAAGTAGTGGGTTATAACAAAATAATAAAAAAACACCACCAACATAAAGCCCAGACGAAAAAGGCTGTTGTAGCCTAAATGATGTAAGACCTTGGCGTTTTTTTTTTTTACTGTTTTGACTAAT
This sequence comes from Anisus vortex, assembly GCA_949126835.1. Classification (NCBI taxonomy): domain Eukaryota; kingdom Metazoa; phylum Mollusca; class Gastropoda; family Planorbidae; genus Anisus; species Anisus vortex. Next base: position 10,335,252 of record OX421492.1, on the reverse strand, counting down.
ACATCATTATAGAAAAAAAAGTTGTTATAGTTTATTAAGTCTCATTTTTTAGATTTTGTTCTTTGTATTTTTGTAAATATAGGCTGCACAAAAAGAAAAATACGGACTATAAAAGAAAGAGAAATAATTGACATTATTTCGTTTACCAGGTGGGGGCTTTTTTCTTCGCCTCTCTTCACCCTACCCTTCCCCCTTCTTGGACTCAAAGCTTAGTTACGCCCTTGTTTCCAACACCGCATATGTTGGCTACAATAAGTGTTGATATAGTATGATACAGACACGCTCGCCTCCCCCTTTTGTGTAATAATGTCCGCAGACACAAATAGATACTTAGATCTGTTTCCATGGTAATGCAAACAAAAGGTACCGAACTTATACAAATGATTCAGTGATGGCGTCATTAAGGAGCTATCTACCGGGTAGTGACAGCTGTGTTTGTTGGGGGGGGGGGGGGTACTTTTTCTTTAAATTAATAGACTTCCGAAAAACAAACGTGCACAGGAAATGGCGGCTGCGCAATCTAAGTGATAATAAATCTTCAGTTACTTAACATTGAATATTGAATTTTCTTTTCGATGCTCAAATCTGGCTGCTTATCGAGTCCGACTAAAGCAATATTTTCTTCATTTTAATTTCTTTTTTTTTGTGGTCTTTTTCACATTCAGACTAGCAAATAATAAATAAGAAAGACGTCGCTTGCTTAGGTCGCCGAGGTTAGGGCGCCAATTGATATTTTGAGGAAAGATAAAGGGCTCAATAAAGTATTTTATGAAACTTTTTTTTAATTACTTTTAGCGGGAGCACAAAATATGCGTGTGTGTGTGTGTGTGTGTGTGTGTGTGTGTGTGTGTGTGTGTGTGTGTGTGTGTGTGTGTGTGTGTGTGTGTGTGTGTGTGCTCAGGGTGGGGTTTGGCTGTGTATGATTAAAATAGAGTAAAATTATTGATGAAAATATAGAGTTCAAAGGTTGAGATTTAAAAAACAAATCCTATAAGAAAGGATAAGGGAATTGTTTGTGTTGTAACTTGTCTTTATAGTCGTCTGCAGAAAAGGGACATTTTTTCTATGTGGCGTTGTATTTCAAATGCGAGCTGTATTAGAGATGACAAATAGTACTTTTTATTTTATTTGTGTGTGGGGGGGGGGGGGGGTACTTGTTAAGGGATTTATGTAAAAGGTGACAAATGAATGGTAATTACAAAACAAAAATACTTCAACACCAAATGGCTTAAAGTTATATTGTGTTATCAACTACAACTGGCAATTATTTGTATCACTATGAGAAGTTTATCTTATCTTATACATCACAGACGCTCCTTCTATAAAGAAGATTGCTGTGTCATACGCTCATTTGTGGTCCGAGTCTAGTCTTGCATTTGTATTAATGTTTTAAATGATGTTAAGTTACTGGTTTTCCTGGTTTGTTCAGGCAACCCTTTCCGAATGCCACTCTGGAAGAAAGAGTACTTATATGCAGTTCATTCAGTTATATTAAGTTCATACTGTTGCTCAGAAGTCCATTAGTTTTGTATTCATTCAAACTATTGAAAATATGAACTATACTGACGACGTTCATTTAAAACTGTCGCTTATTTTATAACCTATACTTATTATAGTGTTATCGACACAGATGTATTACTCACAGCCTTGTCTTGTAGAGACCAGTGTTGTGTTGTAGATTACAATCTTTAGCTTTGTTTAGCTTTCTCAAGGTGACGGATTTGTGGCTTTGAAACAAAAAGGTTTACGTTAACAGCTAATCACTGTACACAGAGAACATTGAATTATACCCTTACTTTACGCCAGTGATTCTCAGTTAGTTGTTATTATAGGACCCCATTTTGGAGTTTAATAAAGTTATAGTTTTTACCACGATATTTAGGCAATTCTGTTGGAAAAATTCAAATATACATGAAGTCTTCTTTAATAATCTACAATGACAACCTAGGATTAAATTTGTTAGTTTTACATAGTTAGGCTAAGATGAATGTCCGACATTGTGTGTTCCATTGTATGCCTCGTCAACTAGCTGTCAAATTTTGTGTCAACAAGGTGTACCTCTCAGCCCACTAATGCCAACACAGTCTGTCAAAAAACTGTCAATCCCTTAACCTTCAACACTACCTGTCCACTAGCTGTCCATTCTGCCTGTCTACTAGCATCTTACACGAATGCCAGCTAACGTCGAGCTACCAACATTTTACGTCTACTAGCTGTCAACACTGTCCAAAAAAACACTAGTAGTCAACACTATCGGTCAAGTCTACCCACCCACCCTGTCTGTCCACTATTTGTCCACACTATCATTCTAGTTTTACAAATCAACACAAACTAGCAAGCTCCACTTTTCTATAGAATCCACCGTTCTTTTTCTTTCTATCTTTTGTGTCGTGAACATTATTGTACCAAGGTATGGCCCTTTCAATACAGCTCATGTGGCTAATAGGCTTTAGTTGCGAAGACGCATTGAAAAAAAAAACTACAACAAATAAAGGTATAAAAATAAACTCCTTTTCTGAATGGTCCATCTGTCTCTCGTTGTAGTACCAACATGCCGGGCAACATGACATTAAATAATGCAGCCCCTGCTCTATTGACCAGCTACAGCCGGCATCGATTTCCGGTTTAGCGCTTTACAAAAAGATCCCATTGGGGTCGGCAATCGATTTCGCGTGGCAGTTAGCGATTCCTCGCCATGGCGAACTGCTTACTGCTGCAGGACTTCATGATCTCTCGGGTTTTCAACCGCACTGTGGCGTCTAATGAGGTGGAAATTTGTTTAGAACTTTAAACTCGCTCTTGAGAACAGAACTTCTCTTTGAAATATACAACAACAACAAAAAGTAAAGTACAACAAGGCAACAGGGCAACCAACAACGAGAAATAAACAACTAACAAAAGACAACATAGAAACAGTTAACAAGTTCTCAATTTTATGCATATTTGATCGCAAAAGGAAAATGTTTTTTTTTTCAGGGTTTGAAAGTCGGACTAGATCTAATTTTAGCTTCTGGGTAATAAAAATAAATAAATACATAAAATATGACGAAAATTGTAATAGAATTTATGCGAATTTTAAAACAAAGAAAAGTAGAAGAAAAAAACATTGGACGGAGATTTGTTGTACGCATGAATGGATGGTTGAGGGGTGGAATTGACTCTCGGGCACGGAATGGGTTGCCTGAACAGACCAGGAAAACCAGTAACTTAACATCATTTAAAATATATTATAAGATGCAAGACTAGACTCGGACCACGGTTGAGAGTAGGACGCAAAACTCCTCTTTATAGAAGGAGCGTCTGTATATAAGATAAAATATTCTTAAATGTTGTAATAATAATAAAAGATATTTTAAAGATCTTTTGACTTGACCATAATATTAAAATACTTTTATATCGAGAAATACGGATTCGTAACTCATCTTATTCCACATGAAAGGAAAAAGATGACAAAAATTGCTCTAACTAATTGTTCCAAATTTTTTTTCATTTCATTAAATAGGACGAAGACAAGCTATACGCATTTATTAGTGCAAAATATGAAAGCGAAAAGTGTGGTTTGTACAATGACAGTCTACGATGTGATTAATTGTTTAATAGCAAACGGTGAATTTTGTGGAAATTTTATGTAAGAAAAATTGACCCGGATAAATGCTCGATTTAAAAGAAATAAACTTTGACATTTTTTGTGTCTTGGTGAACTTCCAATTCTTGTACTCTACCTTACAGCCATTGCCCACCATTTATTAAATTGTGTATATTCTCATCATTACACTATCAAAAAAAGGTACGTTATGATCACACTCGTTCTTTCTGTTACTTACATATGATTTTTAATGCATGTAGTAATGCCTATATATTTTTTGTAGTTTTGGAAAACATAATTTGACTGATAAGTAGGCCTATTATATGAGGCAAAGGGACATTAAAAAATATCATGCTAGAATCCAAGTTTGTATGTACTCTCACCCTAACAAATGAAAGTTAAAAGAAATCTTCTAATATTAGATCTTTCCTTTTATGAAACCAGTGTCTTCATCCGATCTCCATATTTATTTAAAAAAAAAAAATAATAATATTTATTAGCTAATTGAATGTTTCTGGTTTATGGCTACACATTCAAATCTATTTTTAAAAGCCCACATATCATTGAGCCATACACAATGCCGGTTTTTCAATATCTTTAACAGCATGGAGTTTAAACTTTCATCCCTTTATATCCATTACGTGAGACTTTAATGTTGTCCCCAAAAACTCACCAGGTAGTATCTAGAATTCTCTATATCCCCCATTCTCTAACAAACCTGGTTAGCACTTTCAACGTCAGGCTTCTGTACTGCTTTCTGGGACAAGAGGTCGTAGTAGGCCCAACAGCGCCAATTTGTTAACCAGACTTTAATTCTGCTTCCTGTATTCAGCTATTCCAGTTACAATCCTCCCTCTCAACCGCCATTGCAAATCCCCTCCCTTTATTCTCCCTGCCCCCCCCCCTAATCAAACCACGACCTGGAATCGATGTTCGAACTAAAGGTCTCTACGTGCTAAGTAGCAATGAGTCCCTGGTGGCGGGAGACCTTGGCGCGTGCCGGTCTACCAAAGGTAATCGGACCATTAGGGAGGACCACGGCTTCAGGTGACGTGTACAGTACAATTTATCCAGATCATTCTAAGCGCTAATGAAAATACGAACAAGATAAATCTGAACCAGGAACAGTCCTATAGTTTTAGACAGGGTTCGGCAACCTTTTGATAATAGTGTGCCAAAAAGGGATTTCTAATTTATTCAGCGTGCCAACAACTCAAGTATCACCCTGCTTTAGCACTCAATTTATAATATAATGTACTTTATAGTTGATTTTTAGAAGTCTTCCGCGTGCAATTGAAAATTGTTCTGCGTGCCAAACTTAGCACGCGTTTCGTTTCGGGGTTTAAGAGATCTTCATTGTCCGTCTATTATTTAATATTATAATAGTATTAAAGATGTATACAAAGATGTAATAGTAACATTATAATAGTCATTCTTTGTCAATAAAAATATCAGCAAGAAAGTCAAAGAAACATCTATTTTAAAATATTAACAACGAAATCGATTCATACAATACAACATCATCAAACGGAACTAGAATAACAACATTTATAACAAATGAAAACGTTTTTTTACAAAACAACAAAACATAACAAAGAACACAAAAAACTTCCGCTATAACACGATCTGTAGTACACTTCACTCTTGCATTCGAGTAATAGTTTTAAATGGATTTAAAATCTTCTTTTTTCCCCGCTTTTTAAGACTACCCATTTCAATTTCAGATGTTTTAGTAATGTCTTTCAAGGCTTCATTTAACAATTAGTTCAAAAAGCGAGTCTAACCCTATAGGATTATTTTGTAATAGTTCATTGCAACAGTTCGTTTTTATTTTAAGCTCTTCACCAATTTCCCACCAATTAAAGACCCAGGGTGTCAACCGTGAAGCGACTAATTACGACAAAAGCAGCATTGAGTTTTTAAAAAAAAAAGAAAGAAAGAAAAGGAAGAAATACAAATCAGGTTTGTTAATGCTATGTCATTATTTAGTTAACGACCTTTGAACTCCAGGTGAGTCACCACCAGAAGACAAAGCAGATACAATGATTTGACCCGCGCGACTGTTAATCTTCGGGAAGTTCCGATTGGGCGAAAATGTGAACGTAACACGTAGCCTTCTGGTCCCTGGGAAGGCGAGTTATGGTTTGTTGGCGCGTTCCCTTTTTAATCGCATCGGCTTCTTGTGCATGCTGTGGGCAGTGGGATGAGTCCGCGAGTGAGTACATCCTCCCGTCTCTCACGAACCTTAATGGCATATTGATGACTAATTGTCCGAAGATTGCTATTAATCGGATGCATTAATCCCTCAATGTGTCTCTCCGTTGTCGCCCTATCTCATTCTCTCTCTCGCTCTTTCCCACTCTCATTTCATCTGTGTGTGTTTGTGATGGAAAGCGTGGGGCTGGGGAAGCTGGTATTGACATACACGTAAAATAACAAGGATGCGTAGTTGTTTTCTTTTTCTAACAGCTCCTAAAGCATGTCAATATCAAGCCCAAATTGGATTTGTCTGAATCGATGACGTAACGAGGGACGTTTCCCTTCCATTACGTCATTGAGGGGAAATACTTAGAATAGGATATGACTACGTTTACGTTAGACATGTTCCCTATAGGCATTATTACTTTAGACATGTTTCCTGTAGGCATTATTACTTGAGACATGTTTCCTGTAGGCTTTATTACTCTAGACATGTTTCCTGTAGGCATTATTACTTTAGACATGTTTCCTGTAGGCATTATTACTCTAGACATGTTTCCTGTAGGCATTATTACTTTAGACATGTTTCCTGTAGGCATTATTACTTTAGACATGTTTCCTGTAGGCATTATTACTTTAGATATGTTTCCTGTAGGCATTATTACTTTAGACATGTTTCCTGTAGGCATTATTACTTGAGACATGTTTCCTGTAGGCATTATTACTTTAGACATGTTTCCTGTAGGCATTATTACTATAGACATGTTTCCTGTAGGCATTATTACTCTAGACATGTTTGCTGTAGGCATTATTACTTGAGACATGTTTCCTGTAGGCATTATTACTTGAGACATGTTTCCTGTAGGCATTATTACTTGAGACATGTTTGCTGTAGGCATTATTACTTGAGACATGTTTCCTGTAGGCATTATTACTTGAGACATGTTTCCTGTAGGCATTATTACTTGAGACATGTTTGCTGTAGGCATTATTACTTGAGACATGTTTCCTGTAGGCATTATTACTTTAGACATGTTTCCTATAGGCTTTATTACTCTAGACATGTTTGCTGTAGGCATTATTACTTGAGACATGTTTCCTGTAGGCTTTATTACTCTAGACATCTTTCCTGTAGGCATTATTACTTTAGACATGTTTCCTGTAGGCTTTATTACTCTAGACATGTTTCCTGTAGGCATTATTACTTTAGACATGTTTCCTGTAGGCATTATTACTTTAGACATGTTTCCTGTAGGCATTATTACTTTAGACATGTTTCCTGTAGGCATTATTACTCTAGACATGTTTCCTGTAGGCATTATTACTTTAGACATGTTTCCTGTAGGCATTATTACTTTAGACATGTTTCCTGTAGGCATTATTACTTTAGACATGTTTCCTGTGGGCTTTATTACTCTAGACATGTTTCCTGTAGGCATTATTACTTGAGACATGTTTCCTGTAGGCATTATTACTTGAGACATGTTTGCTGTAGGCATTATTACTTGAGACATGTTTCCTGTAGGCATTATTACTTGAGACATGTTTCCTGTAGGCTTTATTACTTTAGACATGTTTACTCTACAAAGGTTAACAGTAGGCAGGTTTACTGATGGTAGGTTTACTGATAGTAGGTTTACTCTCGACAGCATTCTTTGCACAGATTTACTGTAGACACTTTTACTATAGATACGTCTACTAGGCTTAACTTCAGGTTTATTATAGACAGGCTTACTGAAGTTCTCTTTACATAAATAACAACAATTAAAATCAAATCGACAACCACACAATTTCCCCACAATGCCTATGTAATGAAAGTGAAATAAATAACCATAAATGAATTACGTCATTATCAAAACCCATTTTCTCACCCACCCTGCTCTCTTCTATTTCTTGTTTTTTATTTTATGTGCTGTTTTTTTTAACTACAGTTTTACTTTAAGCTTCAGCGCTTACGCTTCTGATTTATGTAACAAACGATTTGGATTTGGAGTGTAGTAGTCGTGTGTCTATTTCTTTATAATATCATATTTCCTAGTTATCACATTTGTATGAACTAATACTTCACATGTATTTTATACATAGCTATGAGTATAAAAATAAACTCTATTTAAAACATTTAACTGTAATACAAAATTTTATAAAATATATAACAATAATAAATAAGGAAACATGAAAAAAAACAACAACATAAAGACAACGTTAACATTAAGACCTTATTTAACCTTCGCTGTTGTTCGGCCGCAAATGCAACAATTCAAAAAATGTTTAAATATTTTAAAAAAAATCGTTAATAAAAAAACAACTACATCAGAGGGAACCAAAATGTTTTCGTCATTGGGCCAAAAAAAAAATAGCACGCCCTTCTCTCCCCCCCCCCCCCCCCCCGCCCCGGTTTATATATCTTCACAAAACAATTTGTAAAATTTATTTTTAATGTTGAGAACGTCTCACGGGTTTTTCACAGAGGCGTATTTTGTGGACACGCTCTAAGTTATCTACAGGTATCATTTGATTAGACAAAATAGACCAGGGGCTCGGCAACCTAGGGTATGTATGCCACGCTTGGCACGCAAAGCGATTTTCAAGTTTCAAGTCACACGCGGAAGACCTTCTAAAAGGTATCTTGCTCAAGAAAAGAGCAGGATGACTTATAGGTTGTTGGCACGATGAATGAGTTAGAAATCCTACTTCGGCACACTATTATCAAAAGGTTGACGACCCCCTGGCAGAGATAATTTTATGTACATCGCTAAAAGTCAAGCTGACATTTGAATAAAGGGCAACAAAAAGAGAAAATGAAAACATTGCCTTGTTGCCATTGTTTACTTTTGTGATGCGTCCCACGTGACAATGTTTTGTCTCAAACATGACACAGTGAAAAGACTGAGGCTCTTCTCGTCTGTACGACAAGCAATGCATGTACAATATAGATACTTAAACAAGCAATGCATGTGGAATATAGATACTTAAACAAGCAATGCATGTGGAATATAGATACTTAAACAAGCAATGCATGTACAATATAGATACTTAAACAAGCAATGCATGTGTAATATAGATACTTAAACAAGCAATACATGTGGAATATAGATACTTAAACAAGCAATGCATGTGGAATATAGATACTTAAACAAGCAATGCATGTGGAATATAGATACTTAAACAAGCAATGCATGTACAATATAGATACTTAAACAAGCAATGCATGTACAATATAGATACTTAAACAAGCAATGCATGTGGAATATAGATACTTAAACAAGCAATGCATGTGGAATATAGATACTTAAACAAGCAATGCATGTGGAATATAGATACTTAAACAAGCAATGCATGTGGAATATAGATACTTAAACAAGCAATGCATGTGGAATATAGATACTTAAACAAGCAATGCATGTACAATATAGATACTTAAACAAGCAATGCATGTGGAATATAGATACTTAAACAAGCAATGCATGTGGAATATAGATATTTAAACAAGCAATGCATGTACAATATAGATACTTAAACAAGCAATGCATGTACAATATAGATACTTAAACAAGCAATGCATGTACAATATAGATACTTAAACAAGCAATGCATGTACAATATAGATACTTAAACAAGCAATGCATGTACAATATAGATACTTAAACAAGCAATGCATGTACAATATAGATACTTAAACAAGCAATGCATGTACAATATAGATACTTAAACAAGCAATGCATGTGGAATATAGATACTTAAACAAGCAATGCATGTACAATATAGATACTTAAACAAGCAATGCATGTACAATATAGATACTTAAACAAGCAATGCATGTACAATATAGATACTTAAACAAGCAATGCATGTACAATATATATACTTAAACAAGCAATGCATGTGGAATATAGATACTTAAACAAGCAATGCATGTGGAATATAGATACTTAAACAAGCAATGCATGTGGAATATAGATACTTAAACAAGCAATGCATGTGGAATATAGATACTTAAACAAGCAATGCATGTACAATATAGATACTTAAACAAGCAATGCATGTACAATATAGATACTTAAACAAGCAATGCATGTACAATATAGATACTTAAACAAGCAATGCATGTACAATATAGATACTTAAACAAGCAATGCATGTGGAATATAGATACTTAAACAAGCAATGCATGTACAATATAGATACTTAAACAAGCAATGCATGTACAATATAGATATTTAAACAAGCAATGCATGTACAATATAGATACTTAAACAAGCAATGCATGTACAATATAGATACTTAAACAAGCAATGCATGTGGAATATAGATACTTAAACAAGCAATGCATGTGGGCTATAGATACTTAAACAAGCAATGCATGTGGAATATAGATACTTAAACAAGCAATGCATGTGGAATATAGATACTTAAACAAGCAATGCATGTACAATATAGATACTTAAACAAGCAATGCATGTACAATATAGATACTTAAACAAGCAATGCATGTACAATATAGATACTTAAACAAGCAATGCATGTGGAATATAGATACTTAAACAAGCAATGCATGTGGAATATAGATACTTAAACAAGCAATGCATGTGGAATATAGATACTTAAACAAGCAATGCATGTGGAATATAGATACTTAAACAAGCAATGCATGTGGAATATAGATACTTAAACAAGCAATGCATGTGGAATATAGATACTTAAACAAGCAATGCATGTACAATATAGATACTTAAACAAGCAATGCATGTACAATATAGATACTTAAACAAGCAATGCATGTACAATATAGATACTTAAACAAGCAATGCATGTACAATATAGATACTTAAACAAGCAATGCATGTACAATATAGATACTTAAACAAGCAATGCATGTACAATATAGATACTTAAACAAGCAATGCATGTACAATATAGATACTTAAACAAGCAATGCATGTACAATATAGATACTTAAACAAGCAATGCATGTACAATATAGATACTTAAACAAGCAATGCATGTACAATATAGATACTTAAACAAGCAATGCATGTACAATATAGATACTTAAACAAGCAATGCATGTACAATATATATACTTAAACAAGCAATGCATGTGGAATATAGATACTTAAACAAGCAATGCATGTGGAATATAGATACTTAAACAAGCAATGCATGTGGAATATAGATACTTAAACAAGCAATGCATGTACAATATAGATACTTAAACAAGCAATGCATGTACAATATAGATACTTAAACAAGCAATGTATGTACAATATAGATACTTAAACAAGCAATGCATGTACAATATAGATACTTAAACAAGCAATGCATGTGGAATATAGATACTTAAACAAGCAATGCATGTACAATATAGATACTTAAACAAGCAATGCATGTACAATATAGATATTTAAACAAGCAATGCATGTACAATATAGATACTTAAACAAGCAATGCATGTACAATATAGATATTTAAACAAGCAATGCATGTGGAATATAGATACTTAAACAAGCAATGCATGTGGGCTATAGATACTTAAACAAGCAATGCATGTGGAATATAGATACTTAAACAAGCAATGCATGTGGAATATAGATACTTAAACAAGCAATGCATGTACAATATAGATACTTAAACAAGCAATGCATGTACAATATAGATACTTAAACAAGCAATGCATGTACAATATAGATACTTAAACAAGCAATGCATGTGGAATATAGATACTTAAACAAGCAATGCATGTGGAATATAGATATTTAAACAAGCAATGCATGTACAATATAGATACTTAAACAAGCAATGCATGTACAATATAGATACTTAAACAAGCAATGCATGTACAATATAGATACTTAAACAAGCAATGCATGTACAATATAGATACTTAAACAAGCAATGCATGTACAATATAGATACTTAAACAAGCAATGCATGTACAATATAGATACTTAAACAAGCAATGCATGTACAATATAGATACTTAAACAAGCAATGCATGTGGAATATAGATACTTAAACAAGCAATGCATGTACAATATAGATACTTAAACAAGCAATGCATGTACAATATAGATACTTAAACAAGCAATGCATGTGGAATATAGATACTGATTTAATAATGTTTATAAATAATGATTAATCGTTATCATAGATGCTGTTTTATTTCAAAATATGTTTTAAGGTTAGACACCTGTCTAAAAATATATTTTTTAAAATTTGTATTACCGGACAATTTGAATGATCCTATCAGATTCAGCTGTGTGTTGAATGTATACTACTCTTGAAAATGTTTTTTGTTTGTTGTTTTTTTTTTGGCCATAGCAACCATAAAAATGGCCGACAAACAGTTTTATAAAAGTTCTTATAAATTTTTTTTCAAAGAAGATAATTCAATAATGTTTTCTGTTATAGCTTTGAATTTATATTAGTGTCTATCTATCTTTCTATGCATGATTTTGCTGATAACTTTATTTTTTATTTTTAATTATTACTTTTCTACTAAAACAGTATACAAAATATTGCATTATTGTCACATGAAATTTCACAAATAAAAAAAAAGTTTTCAACGAATCTTCAAGATCATGCATGTGATCAAAGTAAACAAAGGGATTAAAAAAAACTGCACAATTTCAACATTGTGCGTTGGTTGGTTACAGAGTAGTAGCAAAATAACCGGAGGGAAATGAAAAAAAAAATACAATAATGACAAATACCGGAAAAAGAAAGAAAACTGTGTACTGAAATGAACTAAACATGCATGTTTGAATGTGTAATAAAAGGCTTTTGAAGATCAAATCTTGTGTAACAACTGTATTTTACTATTAAATCAATGGTTAAACTGTCTCAATATGTACAAATCTCAAATAGGCTAAAAATATTTTTTTTACGCATAATTAGACATAATAGAAAAACAATATGTGAGATTTTCGACTTTTTTTTTGTTGTTGTCATTTTACTAATTTACTCATTAGTGAACTGTATTTTACCCCTCCCCCCTCTCCAGTACTTGTTCCGTACTCATCTATTATCTCTCAATTGACTTAATCATGACCTTAACCATGTGACACGCCTATCAGACGCACACACTCACATACACACAAACGCGCACGACCAGCCACACACCACACACAATGAACTAATTCAAGTTTTTATTATTTTAACAATTCATTAACTCTTCACAGTCCATATAATTCAATGAGCGCCTCTTCTATTCTCTTCCCCCCCCCCACCCGCCGTTCCCTGTTTCGCGCGCGGTTTTAAACCAAATCATCGACTATTAACTCTGCATTGACCACTCCCGCCTGACTCTGACAGCTCGTTTATCTCCACCCTCCCCACACCCCAGAGATTTAAAACAAACACACACACACACATTGAAGCACAATCAGAACAATCATGTCACCTCACAATCTCAGATTGTTCTTAGACCAAAACTAACTTCGTCAAATTACAAAGAGCGCCATCTTGAGGTTGTTGTTAGTTGTTTTTTTCTTCCTACCCTTTTTGCAGTTAACAGGCGGCAATCTGGTATAGATTTGAGAGAGCTGTTTTATTAATGGCTTGTGGGTTGGGACGTGCCATTTCTGTGTGCCACGACTGTGACATTATGACATATGACAATAAAGCAAACACTCACACACACACACACAGAAATGGGTTGTGACATTACTCTGGAAAACGAAAGGATGATCACGTGTTTGCATAGAGACCAACAACGGAAGTCGATGAGGTCGGAAATACGTCATCTGTAAGGGGCAGGCTACTGCAGTCAATATTGGTAAAGAGTAAAGAGGAATGCTTACTTGGCCTTGATTTTCTCTCCTTTATTGTAACGTACATAATAAGCCCCTGATTTAGCAGCTCTATTAAATTATTAATGACATTGCCGGATTTAGAAATAGGCAGACATGGTTATTTTTACAAAAAAATCGCAATGTTACGAAGTTTTGGGCCCGATTACGAAATTACGAGTTTGAGTAGAAATGAAAATACGAATTATAGTCGCAAATAAACACTTTTTATTAATTTCTGTTTTACGTTTAAAGTTAAACGCGAAAAGTTGTATAATTAAATGCCGATCTCATTTCCGTTGTTGATTTGCAGATTTCGTCGTGCATATAGATCTACAAAATTCAGATCTAAAAATTGAAATGCGTATCATATGAACTTATACTTACAAGTAAGCTCTCTGACATGTCCAAACATTTCTTAATCTTAAATTGTAAAATTGGACCTTAGCAAATGTCAATAAGCCACTTTTCGAGATAAATAGAACTTAGCATAATAGGTCTTGCGAAATAAGCCAATCTTAATCCTTTGTTGGTGTAGTGTTGTACAGTTTAATAAAAGAAAAAAATTTGTAAAAGAGGAATTCAGCAAAACTAATTAACACGTAACGACACCAAAAATACAGGTACATTCTAAACGTATACACAATATAAAACTACATACTATATGGTTACGAATTGTACAATTCAAATTACCAAATTTATATGTGTTCATGTTATATAGAATTTTATAAAACTTTAAGCAGGTTTGGCCTGGAAATTGATGATTTAAGGACTGATTTTAAAAGAAAAATCCAAACACATTCAGAAGCAATTCAATAAATTATTCTTGAAATTTCTTTAGATAAGTGTTTTTTAAAATTCAATTTCATATGACGTCAAAAAGATTTCCACAGACATCAGCATGACAAGCAATCAAACAGCCAATGATTATCAGGCAGGTTTCGAACTAAATTCTATTGAATTAGTAACTATGATGCTATTCTGGTGGCCTTACAAGCAGGAAAAAAAAAAGAAAAAGTCGAGGTGATGATTTCTAAGCGTAAATCAAACTCCCGTACGATGTGGGTGGGTTTCTTATTTCCGCCTCCCCCGCCACCCCCCGGGGACACACACACACACTCCCAGTCATTTATCAAACTTACTAGGTAACGTTCTTCAAGAAATGAAGGGGAAGGAGTGTTCTGGAACTTGTACCTTTCGTCATAATGGGTCTCACCTGTTAACGTAGGAACCCTTAGAAAAGAAAAAGGTTTGTTAGAAGAACTTGCTCACTGGAGGGCTGGCTGACAAGGTCTGAGCAAGGGAAGACAACTCGGTGTTATTGTTTTTTTTTTTACATGTTTTTTGTTTTTTTGCGCTCTCCTCTTCAGCAGGCTCTCAAATTGCCATGTGTCTACATTCCGGCCACGTCCACTAAAGCACGAACTAACGACTACCGAATGACTGGATGGAATTCTTCCCCCCCCCCCCAACCCGGTCATCACTCAAGTGACCTAAAGGATGTCCGGAGTGGGGGAAAGAGAGGGGAGAGAGAGAGGAGGGGGTCTGCAGTTTGATTAAGGCCACGTTTTGAGACAGCTTGACAGACGATTGGGGGAGGGGGTGAAGAGGATTTGGGTAAAAATAAGGGGAAAGAGGGTGGGGTAATAATGATAGATAGGGAGCTTGGTAGAACAAAAAACTACAAGGGGCGGGAAGGGGTAGAAAGATTGTTATTTCCCCCACCCCACCCCCGCGCTGCCCAATTGACAGAAAGTAACACAAAGTCTGACTGTTTGATATTTAGTTTGTTCAATAGCCTGACATTCAGAAACCCATGTTTTTTCATTGAATAATGGAGATTGACAGTGTTATTTTAGGATCTGGGGGAAGAAGCGGGGAAAAGTGGGAGGTATAAAGATTGGAATAACAACTGTGTATTAGAATCTATATCTATGCGGACAACATAACAAGACAATAATTGTCTGAAGAAACACGTCAAATCTGGGAAAGGAAGTTGTCATATTTTGAAATAGAAAATCTAAACCATGGTTAGAACGTGGTATAGTGATTGGGTCGCTGTGTTCAGGAATAAAATGCATGTATAGGAAACCAGTTTAAAAAGAAAATATAACATAATTGAATTGAAAGGGAATAAGTTGTCAGAGCTTTATTGATAGCCACACAGATCACATGACCAAAAGTGAAATGTAGCTTGACAAGACTTATAGAACTAAATGATAAATTAGGCCTACAAAACTCGTTCAAGAATTTGACTCGCTCTCTCTTTCCCTAGTTCTTTATCTTTAGACTCTCTTTCTCTAGACTCGCCTTCCCCCTCTCTCCCTCTCTCTATCTCTCCCACTCAGTCTAGACCAGAAGTCGGCAACCTTTTGATAAATAATTTTCCAAAGTCGGATTTCTAATTTATTCAGCGTGCCAATAGCCTATAACTTATCCAGCTCTAACACTCATATTTCTTGAAGAAAAAACTTTAATTACATATTAGGGAGTCTTTTTGCGTGCCATTGAAAATCGTTCTGCGTGCCAAGTCTGGCCGACCTCTGCTCTTGACGCTTTCTCTCTCTCTCTCTCTCTCTCTAGACCCTCAATCACTCTAGACTATTTCTCTAAAAGTTAAATATATTTACAAACTAAGCATTACCATTGGGAATAGCATTTACTTTTAATTAGATGCAAGTTAACGAGTTCAAATGCATGTTTTAACCAAGTAACCCTCTACTTTCCCTTGCGCACACACTTATGCACACAGGTACTCACGCGCAACCAGTAAACACAGGTGGAGTAAGGCCTAGAAGTCAGCCCCGGGGTGAGCGAAACGCGGTATATCGTCAGCAAGACTCAAACGCCAGTGCGAGCGTTGGGTAAACCTGTTGATTCTATCTCGCGATTACCCTCGGAGATAAAGGGAATTCGGGGCCCGCAGATCAAAGCCATTGATTTCTGCCTGCACTAAAATACTCTGCGGAGCTGGTGCTTCCATGCAGCACTGTTCTAGATTCTCCCTTTCAGTGACAGGAAATACGATTATCCCCCCCCCCCTCCTTTTCTTTTCAGAAGTACACAAGCTTGTATTTGTGACAAACATCTAAATAGAATTACGCATAAGGTGAAGTGCAAACAATTAAGAGCTAAGCGGGAAGTCAGCCGGTGTAAGAACGGAACTAACGCGTTGCAAAAGTCAAACGCATGGAAAAGTGTAGATCTAAACTTGCTAAGTCAAACCAGTGGGAATGTGAAGTTAAATATGCAAAAGTCGTACCAGTGGACATGTGAAGTTGAAACTAATGTCTTGATGTGAGAAGGGGGAAAAGTTTCTTTGAATTTGAAGATGAAAAAGCCGATAAAAGCATTTTAGTTCATAGGCCCAATGATGCAAAGTCTACATATCGTTTTGGCCAAAACGCACTAGTGACACTGTGTGGCCTGCACAATGCCTAACCGACTTTATTGTTTTCATTAACTAATGTTGGAATATCAGGGACAACCTCAAGACCTGGGATAAGTGGGTGGGGAGGGGAAGGATTTAAACGCAGGAACTTCCGTATTGTCACTCCAGCACTGTGTCTCTAGGAACCCGTACCCACTAGCTTAGATATATTATTTTTATTAAGTAAGAACAAGTTTGATAAGTCTCTATTGCACATTATCATTCAGATTTACAATAGATTATGTCTCTATTGCACACTAGGCAATCATTTAGATTTAAAATAGATTATGTCTCTATTGCACATTAGGCTATCATTCAGATTTAAAATAGATTATGTCTCTATTACACATTAGGCAATCATTCAGATTTAAAACAGATTATGCCTCTATTGCACATTAGGCTATCATTTAGATTTAAAATAGATTATGTCTCTATTGCACATTAGGCTGTCATTCAGATTTAAAATAGATTATTGGGCACGGTGGCCGCGCTGGCCGAGTTGGCAGCACGCTCGACTGGCTTACCGAAGATCCGCAACACATCCCCTAGTATGCCGCGGCCACAGAAACTGGTGAACTCCGCTTCGAAAAACTTCGAAATTGTTGTTTAAAGACGACTGCAAAATAGAAAAAGAAACTTGAGATATAATTAAAAAAAAAAAATCCAAACCGATTAGGCCATCAAAAAACTTAAGAGGGCGCTTTCTATGAATTCATTTTGTTCATAATTTGATCAACAGTTCAGAAATTGATTATCTGTCAACTTTATTTTTACTACGTTCTAATCCCTGGGCCAATTTTTCACTTTAATTAGCTTTTGGTTACGATGACACTTTCACAAAATGTCCTTGCCGAAGACTCCTTTTAAATGTGTCTTTGCAAAATACATAAATAAATTGCTCAAGACGATAATAAAACGATCCCGACGGTCACTTGTAGTTCTTGATTTCGCAAAAATGTTAGAATTTTTTTTTAAAGTAGAAAACATACCAATGTCCAGATAGACCAATGAGGTAGGTCAATATAACGATTTTCTCAAACACCTTTCATTTTTTTCTGTAAGGAATATCATAATGCAACATTTACAGACGCAAGAATATTTTTTCAGGAAGTCCTGCTTGTGGACATATATCTAGAAGAAATCTAGAAGAAATAGACAGAAAACAGGTAATGTCAAGGGAGGGAATTGCAGCTTCTCAAATCCTTGCACATGACAGGACAAGCTGACAGAGCATGGGGCGCACTGACGCCCATCGTTGTTTGATGGGTGGAGAAGTTGAAGCTGTGAGTAATTAGTCGGATTAACACCAGGTCCACATTGCAGACATGAAGATTTATTCCCAGCTGTCTGGAAAAAAAAAACACACACACAAAAAAACATAGTGTCTTCCAGATACTGTGCTGGTGGCTTCTGTAAGCGGAGTAATGAAAGGTTATGCTGACCCTGCTCCAGCCAGTGCCCGCCCTCAGTGCTTTAGGAGCCTACAGTAAAAGAATATCTTGCCCTCCAGGACAGCTGAATCCGCCCATGGTTGGTTTACTTGTAAATAAACAAACAAAAACAACTTGTGTGTGTGTGTATTAGTACTCTTTCTCTCTCTCTCACTATATGGAAAACCCGAGTACTCGTACGGAGAGCTAAAACAAAAGAGCGAGAGAGAGAGAGAGAGAGAGAGAGAGTGAGAGAGAGAGAGAGAGAGAGAGAACCAGTGGGAAAGTGTAAAGAAAAACAGATAGGAAATGTAGAATGTAAAAAAAATCAAGAATGAAACAAAGAGAGGAGTCGTCGAACATCTTAAAATAATCATAACAAGATTTTATTATTAATAATAGGGCGTTTGCAATCACGTGACAAAAATCACGTGTTTTTTGTTTACTTTGAGTAATGGTATACAATGGCCGCTGTATTAATATAGTTTCATATTGGCTCGAGCTTTTTTTAATTGATATTTTGTGTTTAAAATGATGATTAATGTATTAATATGGATTTTATTTATTCTATATTAGATTAATAGACACAAGAAGATTCTTTCATTAAAAATGTTACATTACTATTGAACGATTAGGCCTACAATGAAAATAACGAATGACTCCAATAATTCACTTCAATAAATCCATTCAAATGCAACACTTACCGGCCAGATATTAAGATGATGAATGGAGCTTAAAATATTGAAATTCGTTAAAAAAAGATCATGTCAATCTTATCTAATGATATGTGCGTAGGATAGCCAATATTCAGATGTGAATTTGGCATGATAAAGAAGTACTTCACCATTTTTGTACACCAATTGGCGTCTATTCGCACAAATACGTCACTAAAAAACATAAGCCACGCCCATTGCGAACGCTCTATTAATAAGTGTTTAAAGAATGACTCGGAAGAACACTAGTGAGATAATCAAAGAATATATAATTTAGAATGGTTAGAATGGTTGGTGGTCTAATAGTCTGTTGTGTACTGTCCCATACTCCGACTCAGGACAGGACAGAGCAGACTGTTAGACCACCAGCACCGAATCGGCCTAAGTCACGCCCCTGAGGCCCCTGTGGAACTGGACTCCAGAATGCAGAGCACACCTTGCAATGGTGTTCACTCCACAGATAGGCCCGTGTAGCCAGGCCTGGCCTCAGTGGGCCACCATGGAGGGAAAGCTTTCTGGGGCCCATTGCCATTCTTACAAACAAAACAGCCCCCGGTTCATCAGAGAAACAGGACTGCTAGTATGACACCGCAAAGGAAAGTGAAAGCACAACAGAACGCTGAAGAAGAAGAAGGCCAATTTGCTTTATTCATTGGTTTTGATTGCGGACACATTTCAAAATTATTATAATCGAAGTTGTTATTGTCAATAAGATTTTTTTACTAAACTTTCACTTTTAAGGTAATTATGGTCTAAACATTAGATCTACCACCTTGCAAATGTTAATTATATTTTTATCTCAGTTGAACTGAGAAGTCTTTTAATGTGTTTAATATTTCGTATGGATCGTTATGGCATTGTCGTTAAGCGGAATAGATACGTAGTAATCATACAAACTGGGTAGTTATTGTGATGTTTCAAAATATACATATAAATTCTTTAGTCATAAAATATTTTTTTAATTTTCAAAAACTTTTTACAGTTTGATCAATTTACAGTTATAAATTAGAAGCCATTTATTCTTTTATAAGAGAAAAAAAAATACAAATTAGAAAAATTTGTTCAAATAGAACTGGTTAATTATCTCCCTTTTATTAGAAAACGTTTTCACATTTGATTCAATAATATTGATGCCAAACAAGTTATGTTTTGTATAACAAATACTACTGACTAATTATTATTTCTTTATATCAATAAAAAATATCTTGGAGGTCTCTCGCGTGCCATTGAAAATCGCTCTGCGTGCCAAGTTTTTCACGCGTGCCTTAGGTTGCCAACCCCTGATCTAGGTTGCGCCACCTATAGTTACATGCCACTAAAAGCACTAATTAGTCATTTTTCTATAATTATTTTTTTTACTTTTCTTCATGTTTTTAAGCGTCTTACTTTTACGCCTCGATAATGAATTAGTTATGCATTTTCCATTATTGCTCTCTCTGTATCTCTCCCTTTCTCAATTTATCTCTCTCTTACTCTCACTTTCTGTTTGTGTGCCAATGATTATGCGTATTTCAACCCGGAAGTGATCACTGTCTACATGGGCCCCGACAACTCTGGTATTTGTTTTAAATCTCTCCGCGCCCAACATCTGCGCATGTCTCCGGAAACAAAGAAAAAAAATGGCGGAGGAGGGGGAGGGAATCCATCAATCGAAAAATGGAAAGCAAAGAAATGGGGAACGGAGCGTGGGGTAGGGGCGGGAGGGGGGGAATCTCTATTATCAGCTCCCACTCCCCCTCTTTCCCTCCCACCAGTTAGTCGCCAGGTGACTAAGCAATGTAAGTAATGTAAATAGACATAGTGGAGGAGATGTTTGTGTGTCTTGAACCCCCCCCCCCCCCCTCCTCCCATCCCTTCCGCCCCTGATTACAAAGTCATCAATTCAAGAATAACAATGGAAGATTCCGCAAGTTTCTATTTGAAAATGATATAAATAGGTTTTCACAGCACAAGCCAAACGCGGTGTTTGATATATAATTGACAAATCTTAACGATTATGCATGCATAAAAGGTCAAAAAGAAGAACATTTCCGGTCTTATTCGATCATTTTCTTCGAAACATGTCAGTGTGCTACGTTACTGGTTGTACGAAAATATGCAGAGAATTAAATTTTATTTCATTTCCAAAAGATGGCGCCAAAAGAAATCGATGGATTGTGAATGTCAGATTTGAAGAATCACCTATTTATAATCCCAAACTAATTGCTTGATGCAAAAGAATTTTCGTGTTGTTGTTTTTTTATGAATCTCCGCATAGTGTTTTTTAATTACCAAGGACGCAACTCTTGACTAACTTATTTTATAAACAAAAGCTGCATTTAGTCTAACACTACTAACACTTTGAGTATTAATTATCGCCTACTCACTTTTGATGTTACAAACGGATTCCTCATAACTAATCTTGTAGCCGTTGTATATTTATAAAAGACCAGAACTGGCTGTCGATGTTGAAATTAACTGTCAAACAGCACCAAAAGCATGGTTTTTGTTTACGAAGATGGTTGTAAATTTCACCGGAAGTTCACGATCATCCCAGTTCAAAAGGTCTCACCTAATTAAGACTTGTCAATACAAGCTACATTGCCCTAAGTTGCCCGGGTGGAAAACAAACAGGACTATATAAGGTGCAGATAAAAATTGTATAAACTACACTTAAAAGAAAGCTATAAATCTAATATTTAAATATTTTTTTTACTGAAGACATTTAAGAAAATAATTTAAAATAAATATTGTAATCGGGTAAAAAAATAGGCAAGTATTTTTATTTAACAAAAATCTAAATTGCCCGTAGATTTGTTTTTAAAAGTTTGAAAAAAAATTGTCGAAAAAGAAAAGGTATAGCCTAACTGGAGAATCGAACCCGGGTGTATGCATAGCAGTCCGCTACGTTAGCCACTGAGCTAGCGAACACACTTGTCCGACGTGAACAATTATTAGACAGTATAAAGGCCTAGGCCTAAAAAGCTCAGTGACACAAACTCACGTGATTTCAAATTGACCATTGGGGATCCGTATGCGTACAAACACTCTCTTCTATATATATATATATATATATTGTCATGTATGTTGTTTTTCCAAGAATTGGAACACGCAATGTTTATTCTCCTCTCTCTCTCTTTTCTTACTACACACAATATTAGGACGTTTAGTAGGAAAACGAAAGGTTCTAGGTAATGCTGGGATTCTGTGTTGATCTCAAATTCTCAGAGTCTGGGAACGACTCATTATTTAATAGGGGAAGTTCCTATCGTTTTTTGTTATGAGTTTTGTAATGATACCATGATTTTCACCCCTACTGGTAATGGGTCTATCCCTTGCACCACTCGGATAGTATTTAATGATTTGTTTTGTCTGAAAGACAGAGAGTTTCAAAATATGTTCTTTTGAGAACGTTTGTGTTTGCACTATTTTATTCTAACTGTACATAATAGATATATTGTATATATTGAACATACCACCTGAAATAAACTATCAACAACAGTTACACTGAAGCTTCTTTGTCAAGTTACTATCCTATTGTGTTGTATACATTACTATAAGATTTATCTACTACCATAATTTACAAGAAAGGAAATGTTGGAATACAAATACTGAATTTGTGCCCAGGACTATAAGAAGAGTTCGTGTAATACTGAAACATAAATACTAATAATTAAAGTCTCCCCTAGGACTAACGAGAATTATCAGCAAGATCTACACAGCTCTGGCCACAAGGGGATTGTGGACGTAACAAAATTTGGTGGTCTCGCCCGGTATATTTGAGTTCTACTTTTCCTGACCTTGGATTGACAAGATTTGGTGGTCTCGTTCGGTAGATTTGAGTTCTACTTTTCTTGATCTAGGATTGGAAAAAATTTGTTGATCTCGTCTGGAAAATTTGAGTTATATTTTTCCTGACCTATAAATATTTTGTGACATTAGTAGTACTGAGAGCGGCATATTTGTGTTTCGTTTTCTAGGACTGTGAAACTATTCTTTTTAAAAAAGAGGAGAGAACTGGTTTGCGTTTTTATTCCTTGGGAAGTGTGAAGATTCCACGAAGTGTTTAATATTATATTGTGCAAATTTCTGGACAAATCGTAAGTTGGAACTTTATATTTTATTATACAATATATACTCTACTATAACAAATATTTCGAACGCTATACTATGGCTTCGAATATATCAAGTGAGGAACTTAATGCCATGTCATTTGCTGAACTAATAGAATTAGCTGAGTCCTTTGGGATTGAGGCAGGACAGGCAAGACCTAATCGTAATAGTTTGACCAAAGAAATTATGACATGTTTGAACGGGCAGAATGCCATGAACACTGGTAGTGTAGTTGAAGTGGGACAGAACGATATCAATGAAGGTTATGTAGCTCCCAGTGGGGGTGAGGTAATTGCCCACGGAGACGAGGTAAGAAATATGTCATCTAGATCATCAAACAATGATGAAGATGAAGGGTTGAGTGAAAACCTAAAATTCCAATTAGCTATGAAGAGAATGGAATTGGAAAGAATTAGGATTGAAAGCAGAGAAAGGATAGAGATGGCACGCATGAACAGACCTGACCATCGTAGGGACAGCAATGGTATGGATAATAGCGCAATGAAGCAACACTTGCCTATATTCAGAGAAGAAGATGTTCAAGATTTCTTTTTGCTTTTTGAGAGGATAGCTGTAGATTATCAGTTCCCTGATGATAAGATGGCTTTATTGTTAAGGTCAACTCTCAACAAAGGAAAAGCATTGGACGTAGTGTTGAGTTTAACACCCGAGGAAATAAATGACTATGAAGTAATCAAAGATAGGGTGCTAAAAAGTTATTCCCTGACACCAGAAAAATATAGAAAGCTATTTAGAGACAGAAAGAAGGCATATGATCAAACTCATGTAGACTTTTTGAGACAAAAGGAGAAAATGTTAGAACAGTGGCTAAGGTCACAGAATGTAAGTGAGTTTGATAAACTCAAGAACCTAATATTGTTTGAGGAATTCAATGATTGTATTCGAGTGGATATTAAAACCCACATCTCAGACCGAGGGGTTGAAGATGTGCATGAAGCTGCTAGATTGGCAGATAACTATGCCATAATTCACGCCAGCATAAAGCCATATTATGCTGACAAACCCAAAGTGCACAAACCAGAGCCCAAGGAGGCTAGTAAACCAAAAGAGACAAGTGAAAACAATAATAAGAACAGTGGTGTAAATAATAATAGTAACTTAGTTCATTTCAGGAAGCAGACAGATGTAAATAAAGCAAAGGTGGTATGTTTCAATTGCAAGAAAGAGGGCCACATGAAGAAAGATTGTTGGATCCTTACCAAGAAGCAAGGTGCTATTCTACACTGTGCCAGAGTGCAGAAAGACAGCAAGCAGACAGAAGAAGTGTGCAACACAGGGTCAAGAAACTCAAAAGAAATGCGGCCGGCATCGCCCATAGTTGTGGAGTCGATGGTTTTTGAGAACAGTCTATCTAAGGTAAAAGAGAATAGCTGTACTCAATCTATTATGCTTTCAGAAGGCCGTGAGGAACAGATGGTTCCTGAAGTCCCGGAAGAGGACGACCTATCCGATTTTCGACCCTTTGTCTACGAGGGGACAGTGTCGACAGAAGTCGATGTACTCAGCAAGAAGAAAATACAGATATTACGTGACACGGGTTCTGCTGTCAGCGTAATCCTGGAGGGCAGTGTGCCGTTAACAGATGCCACCAGTACCGGTGAGTCTGTTGTGCTGAAAGGTGCTAGTATGGAGGCTGTGGAAGCTCCACTGCACAGAATAAAACTCGAGTCGGATATTTTTACAGGTAACATCGTAGTGGGAGTGTGGCGCGCACTACCCGTCAAAGGCGTTTCCATGATATTAGGAAATGACATTATGGGCGGCAGAGTCACTGTCGAGCCCATGGTTAAAGTGTTGGAGACAAAGATGGCGGAGGACAAAAACCTATGTCCTGCCAATGAACGCCCAACATGTGCACTGACAAGAGCAATGCAGAAAAAGAAGTCGGTAAAGACTCCTGCTACGCCGTGTAGTGCAACGAAAGATGTGTTTGTCTGTTCTGAAGACACACATGCGAATGAAACAGTGATAACTGAAACACCTGACATCGATTTAAGTGCTACGTTCTTTGCTGAACTAACAACTGGTGATGCAACAGAGAACGATAACATTTTGTCACCAAAGCAGAAATTGGTGAAAGAACAATTGAATGACGAAGTAATAATGCAACTCAGAATGAAAGCTGTTGATGAAAAGACTGCAGATGCAATGGCGGAATGTTTCTACATGAAAGATGAAGTGTTGATGAGA
The DNA here is from genome assembly GCA_949126835.1 of Anisus vortex. Taxonomy (NCBI): domain Eukaryota; kingdom Metazoa; phylum Mollusca; class Gastropoda; family Planorbidae; genus Anisus; species Anisus vortex. The sequence goes on along the minus strand of OX421492.1, from coordinate 10,309,804 downwards.
AAGTCGAAACCGCTCAACTCAGGTACAAACGAGTGGGACAGTATTCACCAGATTGTAATACCTAAGTGCTATCGTCAAGATATACTGCGTATGGCGCATGATCTTCCTTTCGCTGGTCACATGGGAGTCCGAAAAACGCACCACCGTATCCTCCCTTACTTCTACTGGCCAGGACTGAGAAGAGATGTCGAACAATACTGCAAGACTTGCCACGTATGCCAAATGGTAGGACGTCCTAATCAACGAATTCCTGTCGCTCCACTCCAGCCGATACCAGCGTTCGACGAACCATTCAGTCATATACTCATTGATTGCGTGGGCCCGTTGCCGAAAACAAAAGCCGGTTTTCAATACCTGCTCACAGTCATGTGTTCATCCACTCGCTTCCCGGAAGCCATTCCGTTGCGGAACATAACAACAGTGAAGGTGGTAGACGCCCTGACAAATTTCTTCACACGTTATGGCCTACCGAAGACAGTACAGTCCGACCAGGAAACTAACTTTACTTCGAACATTTTCAAACAAGTCATGGAACAATTAAAGATAAGCCATAGGCTATCAAGTGCCTATCATCCTGAGAGCCAGGGAGCTCTGGAAAGGTTTCATCAGACATTAAAATCGATGCTTAAAAAGTACTGTTATGAAAACGAGAAAGACTGGGATAAGGGTGTGCCTTATGTACTGTTCGCTGCAAGGGAGGCCACTCAGGAATCCCTGGGGTTTAGCCCATTCGAACTTGTGTATGGACACTCAGTCAGAGGTCCGTTGAAACTTCTACATGAAACTTGGCTAACGGACAGTGAACCGATTGGACTTTTGTCATATGTAGATAAATTTAAAAATAGGCTTTATCATGCTTTTAACCATGTGAAGATTCATTTTCCACAGATGCAGGAGCGTATGAGACAGAACTATGACCGTAAAGCTACAGCTAGAACTTTTGCACCAGGTGACAAAGTTCTTGTGTTTCTACCTTTGCAAAATCAGCCTTTAAGTGCAAAGTTTAGTGGACCCTATGAGATAGAGTCAAAGCTTGGCGAGGTCAATTATTTGATAAAGACTCCTGACCGGAGACAAAAACAGAGGGTATGCCATATTAATTTACTTAAGCCCTATGTTTCCAGGGAAAAGAGTAAACCACGGGAGGTCCCCATGATTTCATTAGCTAGAGTCCCGACGGATTTATCTAGGATAGAATATAAGTTTGCAGAAAGTAAACTTAATAATACAGATGCCCTTAAGAGTTTAGATACAAGGCTAGAACATCTTCCGGTAGAAGATAAGGAGAAGATTATTGAGCTGGTACATGAATATAAGTCACTGTTTACAGATGTTCCCAGGAGGACACATCTAATAGAACACGATGTAGTATTAACTGAGGGTGCCAGGCCAATTAAGCAGCATCCATATAGAGTTAACCCCATCAGACTTGAACACATTAGAGCAGAGGTGAAGTATATGTTAGAAAATGACATAGTGGAAGAATGTGATAGCGAATGGTCTTCACCCTGTGTGTTGGTACCAAAAGCCGACAACACATTGCGGTTTTGTACAGACTTTAGGAAATTAAGTAATTTGACAGAAACCGACTGGTATCCCATTCCCCGTATCATCGACAAGATAGAGACAAGGTCATAGCTGATACTCTATCTCGGGTGCTACATGATTGACTGAATAACCCCATACTTCTTTTTCAGATCATCTCATTTATTCATTAAGAATGTGTCATGATAACCTATCATTCGTTTGAATTTTGATTATGGAATACCTATAGAATACTTGTATCATACAGAAGTCAAGTCTTTTGAAAGTATTAATAATTCTTATAATCATGTATAATATTGATGTTCTGATATATTTTAAATTCATTTGATTATGGAAAAGAAATTCCATTTAAATGTTGATGCATGATGCAATAAATATATAATATGCACGTATTTACTTGATATGGATGGATAAAAGTAATTGTCATCACATGCAATTAAGTGGGAAAACTTTGAGCTAGTTGATTTATTATCTTGTTTTATTTTAGTTAATGAATGGAACTAAATAATAATATGTACAATTTTTATCTTAGAAAGAGATGTAATATTAATTGGTATAAATTAATAGATAATATTGGAAATCTATTGCTAAATTGTTCTATCATGGTAATAGAATGGAAAAAAACTAGTGGATATTCACTATGTTGTATAGGTTATATATATTCCATATATCCAGGAACGGAGGGGAAACAAAGGTACCTAAAGGTGTACACTCATTCAACCCTGAACAAACTTTTATATTAAACTTTCAAAATTGCCAAAAACGCATAATAGTGGATTACATTTTAATATTGAGATTACTGTAGTAATCGTAACTAGAGCGTATTTTCTCCTCATATTTGAGAAAAGGGGAAGTATCATCATCTAGGTATGAACCCTGTTAATGTCAAGTTGACACTGTAATTTAAAGGGGAAGTAACCTATAGTTTGATTCGAGTTACGTATTACTTATATTTTGGTTTGTATATTAGAAGTAAACTGTTGAAAATTGACAGAGTTTGAGCAATGTTATATTTGTTTAAATAGATTAAGACTTTTTGCAAATTTTTGGTGGAAATCCACACAACTGTACATAGTTAAAATAAGAATGACTAGAATATTTTTGAATTATTTGTACTTGTTGAGACATTAGTTAATATTAATATTAACGGGGAAATATTTGTCCATCACGTTTTAATCACAATTACCATTGGGTAGTGACACTTTTTATAATTTAGTTGTGCCAGTGAGCCATGTTTGCTTAAATTGTCTTATAATCTTCCATTGATTGATGGTTGTTAAAACGATAGTGCTAAGTACGAAAAATGTACCATGTTGAGTATTACTTGGGTAATTATGGTACATTATTTCTTTCATTGGGTGGGGGCGTGTCATGTATGTTGTTTTTCCAAGAATTGGAACACGCAATGTTTATTCTCCTCTCTCTCTCTTTTCTTACTACACACAATATTAGGACGTTTAGTAGGAAAACGAAAGGTTCTAGGTAATGCTGGGATTCTGTGTTGATCTCAAATTCTCAGAGTCTGGGAACGACTCATTATTTAATAGGGGAAGTTCCTATCGTTTTTGTTATGAGTTTTGTAATGATACCATGATTTTCACCCCTACTGGTAATGGGTCTATCCCTTGCACCACTCGGATAGTATTTAATGATTTGTTTTGTCTGAAAGACAGAGAGTTTCAAAATATGTTCTTTTGAGAACGTTTGTGTTTGCACTATTTTATTCTAACTGTACATAATAGATATATTGTATATATTGAACATACCACCTGAAATAAACTATCAACAACAGTTACACTGAAGCTTCTTTGTCAAGTTACTATCCTATTGTGTTGTATACATTACTATAAGATTTATCTACTACCATAATTTACAAGAAAGGAAATGTTGGAATACAAATACTGAATTTGTGCCCAGGACTATAAGAAGAGTTCGTGTAATACTGAAACATAAATACTAATAATTAAAGTCTCCCCTAGGACTAACGAGAATTATCAGCAAGATCTACACAGCTCTGGCCACAAGGGGATTGTGGACGTAACAAAATTTGGTGGTCTCGCCCGGTATATTTGAGTTCTACTTTTCCTGACCTTGGATTGACAAGATTTGGTGGTCTCGTTCGGTAGATTTGAGTTCTACTTTTCTTGATTTAGGATTGGAAAAAATTTGTTGATCTCGTCTGGAAAATTTGAGTTATATTTTTCCTGACCTATAAATATTTTGTGACATTAGTAGTACTGAGAGCGGCATATTTGTGTTTCGTTTTCTAGGACTGTGAAACTATTCTTTTTAAAAAAGAGGAGAGAACTGGTTTGCGTTTTTATTCCTTGGGAAGTGTGAAGATTCCACGAAGTGTTTAATATTATATTGTGCAAATTTCTGGACAAATCGTAAGTTGGAACTTTATATTTTATTATACAATATATACTCTACTATAACAAATATTTCGAACGCTATACTATGGCTTCGAATATATCAAGTGAGGAACTTAATGCCATGTCATTTGCTGAACTAATAGAATTAGCTGAGTCCTTTGGGATTGAGGCAGGACAGGCAAGACCTAATCGTAATCGTTTGACCAAAGAAATTATGACATGTTTGAACGGGCAGAATGCCATGAACACTGGTAGTGTAGTTGAAGTGGGACAGAACGATATCAATGAAGGTTATGTAGCTCCCAGTGGGGGTGAGGTAATTGCCCACGGAGACGAGGTAAGAAATATGTCATCTAGATCATCAAACAATGATGAAGATGAAGGGTTGAGTGAAAACCTAAAATTCCAATTAGCTATGAAGAGAATGGAATTGGAAAGAATTAGGATTGAAAGCAGAGAAAGGATAGAGATGGCACGCATGAACAGACCTGACCATCGTAGGGACAGCAATGGTATGGATAATAGCGCAATGAAGCAACACTTGCCTATATTCAGAGAAGAAGATGTTCAAGATTTCTTTTTGCTTTTTGAGAGGATAGCTGTAGATTATCAGTTCCCTGATGATAAGATGGCTTTATTGTTAAGGTCAACTCTCAACAAAGGAAAAGCATTGGACGTAGTGTTGAGTTTAACACCCGAGGAAATAAATGACTATGAAGTAATCAAAGATAGGGTGCTAAAAAGTTATTCCCTGACACCAGAAAAATATAGAAAGCTATTTAGAGACAGAAAGAAGGCATATGATCAAACTCATGTAGACTTTTTGAGACAAAAGGAGAAAATGTTAGAACAGTGGCTAAGGTCACAGAATGTAAGTGAGTTTGATAAACTCAAGAACCTAATATTGTTTGAGGAATTCAATGATTGTATTCGAGTGGATATTAAAACCCACATCTCAGACCGAGGGGTTGAAGATGTGCATGAAGCTGCTAGATTGGCAGATAACTATGCCATAATTCACGCCAGCATAAAGCCATATTATGCTGACAAACCCAAAGTGCACAAACCAGAGCCCAAGGAGGCTAGTAAACCAAAAGAGACAAGTGAAAACAATAATAAGAACAGTGGTGTAAATAATAATAGTAACTTAGTTCATTTCAGGAAGCAGACAGATGTAAATAAAGCAAAGGTGGTATGTTTCAATTGCAAGAAAGAGGGCCACATGAAGAAAGATTGTTGGATCCTTACCAAGAAGCAAGGTGCTATTCTACACTGTGCCAGAGTGCAGAAAGACAGCAAGCAGACAGAAGAAGTGTGCAACACAGGGTCAAGAAACTCAAAAGAAATGCGGCCGGCATCGCCCATAGTTGTGGAGTCGATGGTTTTTGAGAACAGTCTATCTAAGGTAAAAGAGAATAGCTGTACTCAATCTATTATGCTTTCAGAAGGCCGTGAGGAACAGATGGTTCCTGAAGTCCCGGAAGAGGACGACCTATCCGATTTTCGACCCTTTGTCTACGAGGGGACAGTGTCGACAGAAGTCGATGTACTCAGCAAGAAGAAAATACAGATATTACGTGACACGGGTTCTGCTGTCAGCGTAATCCTGGAGGGCAGTGTGCCGTTAACAGATGCCACCAGTACCGGTGAGTCTGTTGTGCTGAGAGGTGCTAGTATGGAGGCTGTGGAAGCTCCACTGCACAGAATAAAACTCGAGTCGGATATTTTTACAGGTAACATCGTAGTGGGAGTGTGGCGCGCACTACCCGTCAAAGGCGTTTCCATGATATTAGGAAATGACATTATGGGCGGCAGAGTCACTGTCGAGCCCATGGTTAAAGTGTTGGAGACAAAGATGGCGGAGGACAAAAACCTATGTCCTGCCAATGAACGCCCAACATGTGCACTGACAAGAGCAATGCAGAAAAAGAAGTCGGTAAAGACTCCTGCTACGCCGTGTAGTGCAACGAAAGATGTGTTTGTCTGTTCTGAAGACACACATGCGAATGAAACAGTGATAACTGAAACACCTGACATCGATTTAAGTGCTACGTTCTTTGCTGAACTAACAACTGGTGATGCAACAGAGAACGATAACATTTTGTCACCAAAGCAGAAATTGGTGAAAGAACAATTGAATGACGAAGTAATAATGCAACTCAGAATGAAAGCTGTTGATGAAAAGACTGCAGATGCAATGGCGGAATGTTTCTACATGAAAGATGAAGTGTTGATGAGAAAGTCGAAACCGCTCAACTCAGGTACAAACGAGTGGGACAGTATTCACCAGATTGTAATACCTAAGTGCTATCGTCAAGATATACTGCGTATGGCGCATGATCTTCCTTTCGCTGGTCACATGGGAGTCCGAAAAACGCACCACCGTATCCTCCCTTACTTCTACTGGCCAGGACTGAGAAGAGATGTCGAACAATACTGCAAGACTTGCCACGTATGCCAAATGGTAGGACGTCCTAATCAACGAATTCCTGTCGCTCCACTCCAGCCGATACCAGCGTTCGACGAACCATTCAGTCATATACTCATTGATTGCGTGGGCCCGTTGCCGAAAACAAAAGCCGGTTTTCAATACCTGCTCACAGTCATGTGTTCATCCACTCGCTTCCCGGAAGCCATTCCGTTGCGGAACATAACAACAGTGAAGGTGGTAGACGCCCTGACAAATTTCTTCACACGTTATGGCCTACCGAAGACAGTACAGTCCGACCAGGGGACTAACTTTACTTCGAACATTTTCAAACAAGTCATGGAACAATTAAAGATAAGCCATAGGCTATCAAGTGCCTATCATCCTGAGAGCCAGGGAGCTCTGGAAAGGTTTCATCAGACATTAAAATCGATGCTTAAAAAGTACTGTTATGAAAACGAGAAAGACTGGGATAAGGGTGTGCCTTATGTACTGTTCGCTGCAAGGGAGGCCACTCAGGAATCCCTGGGGTTTAGCCCATTCGAACTTGTGTATGGACACTCAGTCAGAGGTCCGTTGAAACTTCTACATGAAACTTGGCTAACGGACAGTGAACCGATTGGACTTTTGTCATATGTAGATAAATTTAAAAATAGGCTTTATCATGCTTTTAACCATGTGAAGATTCATTTTCCACAGATGCAGGAGCGTATGAGACAGAACTATGACCGTAAAGCTACAGCTAGAACTTTTGCACCAGGTGACAAAGTTCTTGTGTTTCTACCTTTGCAAAATCAGCCTTTAAGTGCAAAGTTTAGTGGACCCTATGAGATAGAGTCAAAGCTTGGCGAGGTCAATTATTTGATAAAGACTCCTGACCGGAGACAAAAACAGAGGGTATGCCATATTAATTTACTTAAGCCCTATGTTTCCAGGGAAAAGAGTAAACCACGGGAGGTCCCCATGATTTCATTAGCTAGAGTCCCGACGGATTTATCTAGGATAGAATATAAGTTTGCAGAAAGTAAACTTAATAATACAGATGCCCTTAAGAGTTTAGATACAAGGCTAGAACATCTTCCGGTAGAAGATAAGGAGAAGATTATTGAGCTGGTACATGAATATAAGTCACTGTTTACAGATGTTCCCAGGAGGACACATCTAATAGAACACGATGTAGTATTAACTGAGGGTGCCAGGCCAATTAAGCAGCATCCATATAGAGTTAACCCCATCAGACTTGAACACATTAGAGCAGAGGTGAAGTATATGTTAGAAAATGACATAGTGGAAGAATGTGATAGCGAATGGTCTTCACCCTGTGTGTTGGTACCAAAAGCCGACAACACATTGCGGTTTTGTACAGACTTTAGGAAATTAAGTAATTTGACAGAAACCGACTGGTATCCCATTCCCCGTATCATCGACAAGATAGAGACAAGGTCATAGCTGATACTCTATCTCGGGTGCTACATGATTGACTGAATAACCCCATACTTCTTTTTCAGATCATCTCATTTATTCATTAAGAATGTGTCATGATAACCTATCATTCGTTTGAATTTTGATTATGGAATACCTATAGAATACTTGTATCATACAGAAGTCAAGTCTTTTGAAAGTATTAATAATTCTTATAATCATGTATAATATTGATGTTCTGATATATTTTAAATTCATTTGATTATGGAAAAGAAATTCCATTTAAATGTTGATGCATGATGCAATAAATATATAATATGCACGTATTTACTTGATATGGATGGATAAAAGTAATTGTCATCACATGCAATTAAGTGGGAAAACTTTGAGCTAGTTGATTTATTATCTTGTTTTATTTTAGTTAATGAATGGAACTAAATAATAATATGTACAATTTTTATCTTAGAAAGAGATGTAATATTAATTGGTATAAATTAATAGATAATATTGGAAATCTATTGCTAAATTGTTCTATCATGGTAATAGAATGGAAAAAAACTAGTGGATATTCACTATGTTGTATAGGTTATATATATTCCATATATCCAGGAACGGAGGGGAAACAAAGGTACCTAAAGGTGTACACTCATTCAACCCTGAACAAACTTTTATATTAAACTTTCAAAATTGCCAAAAACGCATAATAGTGGATTACATTTTAATATTGAGATTACTGTAGTAATCGTAACTAGAGCGTATTTTCTCCTCATATTTGAGAAAAGGGGAAGTATCATCATCTAGGTATGAACCCTGTTAATGTCAAGTTGACACTGTAATTTAAAGGGGAAGTAACCTATAGTTTGATTCGAGTTACGTATTACTTATATTTTGGTTTGTATATTAGAAGTAAACTGTTGAAAATTGACAGAGTTTGAGCAATGTTATATTTGTTTAAATAGATTAAGACTTTTTGCAAATTTTTGGTGGAAATCCACACAACTGTACATAGTTAAAATAAGAATGACTAGAATATTTTTGAATTATTTGTACTTGTTGAGACATTAGTTAATATTAATATTAACGGGGAAATATTTGTCCATCACGTTTTAATCACAATTACCATTGGGTAGTGACACTTTTTATAATTTAGTTGTGCCAGTGAGCCATGTTTGCTTAAATTGTCTTATAATCTTCCATTGATTGATGGTTGTTAAAACGATAGTGCTAAGTACGAAAAATGTACCATGTTGAGTATTACTTGGGTAATTATGGTACATTATTTCTTTCATTGGGTGGGGGCGTGTCATGTATGTTGTTTTTCCAAGAATTGGAACACGCAATGTTTATTCTCCTCTCTCTCTCTTTTCTTACTACACACAATATTAGGACGTTTAGTAGGAAAACGAAAGGTTCTAGGTAATGCTGGGATTCTGTGTTGATCTCAAATTCTCAGAGTCTGGGAACGACTCATTATTTAATAGGGGAAGTTCCTATCGTTTTTGTTATGAGTTTTGTAATGATACCATGATTTTCACCCCTACTGGTAATGGGTCTATCCCTTGCACCACTCGGATAGTATTTAATGATTTGTTTTGTCTGAAAGACAGAGAGTTTCAAAATATGTTCTTTTGAGAACGTTTGTGTTTGCACTATTTTATTCTAACTGTACATAATAGATATATTGTATATATTGAACATACCACCTGAAATAAACTATCAACAACAGTTACACTGAAGCTTCTTTGTCAAGTTACTATCCTATTGTGTTGTATACATTACTATAAGATTTATCTACTACCATAATTTACAAGAAAGGAAATGTTGGAATACAAATACTGAATTTGTGCCCAGGACTATAAGAAGAGTTCGTGTAATACTGAAACATAAATACTAATAATTAAAGTCTCCCCTAGGACTAACGAGAATTATCAGCAAGATCTACACAGCTCTGGCCACAAGGGGATTGTGGACGTAACAAAATTTGGTGGTCTCGCCCGGTATATTTGAGTTCTACTTTTCCTGACCTTGGATTGACAAGATTTGGTGGTCTCGTTCGGTAGATTTGAGTTCTACTTTTCTTGATTTAGGATTGGAAAAAATTTGTTGATCTCGTCTGGAAAATTTGAGTTATATTTTTCCTGACCTATAAATATTTTGTGACATTAGTAGTACTGAGAGCGGCATATTTGTGTTTCGTTTTCTAGGACTGTGAAACTATTCTTTTTAAAAAAGAGGAGAGAACTGGTTTGCGTTTTTATTCCTTGGGAAGTGTGAAGATTCCACGAAGTGTTTAATATTATATTGTGCAAATTTCTGGACAAATCGTAAGTTGGAACTTTATATTTTATTATACAATATATACTCTACTATAACAAATATTTCGAACGCTATACTATGGCTTCGAATATATCAAGTGAGGAACTTAATGCCATGTCATTTGCTGAACTAATAGAATTAGCTGAGTCCTTTGGGATTGAGGCAGGACAGGCAAGACCTAATCGTAATCGTTTGACCAAAGAAATTATGACATGTTTGAACGGGCAGAATGCCATGAACACTGGTAGTGTAGTTGAAGTGGGACAGAACGATATCAATGAAGGTTATGTAGCTCCCAGTGGGGGTGAGGTAATTGCCCACGGAGACGAGGTAAGAAATATGTCATCTAGATCATCAAACAATGATGAAGATGAAGGGTTGAGTGAAAACCTAAAATTCCAATTAGCTATGAAGAGAATGGAATTGGAAAGAATTAGGATTGAAAGCAGAGAAAGGATAGAGATGGCACGCATGAACAGACCTGACCATCGTAGGGACAGCAATGGTATGGATAATAGCGCAATGAAGCAACACTTGCCTATATTCAGAGAAGAAGATGTTCAAGATTTCTTTTTGCTTTTTGAGAGGATAGCTGTAGATTATCAGTTCCCTGATGATAAGATGGCTTTATTGTTAAGGTCAACTCTCAACAAAGGAAAAGCATTGGACGTAGTGTTGAGTTTAACACCCGAGGAAATAAATGACTATGAAGTAATCAAAGATAGGGTGCTAAAAAGTTATTCCCTGACACCAGAAAAATATAGAAAGCTATTTAGAGACAGAAAGAAGGCATATGATCAAACTCATGTAGACTTTTTGAGACAAAAGGAGAAAATGTTAGAACAGTGGCTAAGGTCACAGAATGTAAGTGAGTTTGATAAACTCAAGAACCTAATATTGTTTGAGGAATTCAATGATTGTATTCGAGTGGATATTAAAACCCACATCTCAGACCGAGGGGTTGAAGATGTGCATGAAGCTGCTAGATTGGCAGATAACTATGCCATAATTCACGCCAGCATAAAGCCATATTATGCTGACAAACCCAAAGTGCACAAACCAGAGCCCAAGGAGGCTAGTAAACCAAAAGAGACAAGTGAAAACAATAATAAGAACAGTGGTGTAAATAATAATAGTAACTTAGTTCATTTCAGGAAGCAGACAGATGTAAATAAAGCAAAGGTGGTATGTTTCAATTGCAAGAAAGAGGGCCACATGAAGAAAGATTGTTGGATCCTTACCAAGAAGCAAGGTGCTATTCTACACTGTGCCAGAGTGCAGAAAGACAGCAAGCAGACAGAAGAAGTGTGCAACACAGGGTCAAGAAACTCAAAAGAAATGCGGCCGGCATCGCCCATAGTTGTGGAGTCGATGGTTTTTGAGAACAGTCTATCTAAGGTAAAAGAGAATAGCTGTACTCAATCTATTATGCTTTCAGAAGGCCGTGAGGAACAGATGGTTCCTGAAGTCCCGGAAGAGGACGACCTATCCGATTTTCGACCCTTTGTCTACGAGGGGACAGTGTCGACAGAAGTCGATGTACTCAGCAAGAAGAAAATACAGATATTACGTGACACGGGTTCTGCTGTCAGCGTAATCCTGGAGGGCAGTGTGCCGTTAACAGATGCCACCAGTACCGGTGAGTCTGTTGTGCTGAGAGGTGCTAGTATGGAGGCTGTGGAAGCTCCACTGCACAGAATAAAACTCGAGTCGGATATTTTTACAGGTAACATCGTAGTGGGAGTGTGGCGCGCACTACCCGTCAAAGGCGTTTCCATGATATTAGGAAATGACATTATGGGCGGCAGAGTCACTGTCGAGCCCATGGTTAAAGTGTTGGAGACAAAGATGGCGGAGGACAAAAACCTATGTCCTGCCAATGAACGCCCAACATGTGCACTGACAAGAGCAATGCAGAAAAAGAAGTCGGTAAAGACTCCTGCTACGCCGTGTAGTGCAACGAAAGATGTGTTTGTCTGTTCTGAAGACACACATGCGAATGAAACAGTGATAACTGAAACACCTGACATCGATTTAAGTGCTACGTTCTTTGCTGAACTAACAACTGGTGATGCAACAGAGAACGATAACATTTTGTCACCAAAGCAGAAATTGGTGAAAGAACAATTGAATGACGAAGTAATAATGCAACTCAGAATGAAAGCTGTTGATGAAAAGACTGCAGATGCAATGGCGGAATGTTTCTACATGAAAGATGAAGTGTTGATGAGAAAGTCGAAACCGCTCAACTCAGGTACAAACGAGTGGGACAGTATTCACCAGATTGTAATACCTAAGTGCTATCGTCAAGATATACTGCGTATGGCGCATGATCTTCCTTTCGCTGGTCACATGGGAGTCCGAAAAACGCACCACCGTATCCTCCCTTACTTCTACTGGCCAGGACTGAGAAGAGATGTCGAACAATACTGCAAGACTTGCCACGTATGCCAAATGGTAGGACGTCCTAATCAACGAATTCCTGTCGCTCCACTCCAGCCGATACCAGCGTTCGACGAACCATTCAGTCATATACTCATTGATTGCGTGGGCCCGTTGCCGAAAACAAAAGCCGGTTTTCAATACCTGCTCACAGTCATGTGTTCATCCACTCGCTTCCCGGAAGCCATTCCGTTGCGGAACATAACAACAGTGAAGGTGGTAGACGCCCTGACAAATTTCTTCACACGTTATGGCCTACCGAAGACAGTACAGTCCGACCAGGGGACTAACTTTACTTCGAACATTTTCAAACAAGTCATGGAACAATTAAAGATAAGCCATAGGCTATCAAGTGCCTATCATCCTGAGAGCCAGGGAGCTCTGGAAAGGTTTCATCAGACATTAAAATCGATGCTTAAAAAGTACTGTTATGAAAACGAGAAAGACTGGGATAAGGGTGTGCCTTATGTACTGTTCGCTGCAAGGGAGGCCACTCAGGAATCCCTGGGGTTTAGCCCATTCGAACTTGTGTATGGACACTCAGTCAGAGGTCCGTTGAAACTTCTACATGAAACTTGGCTAACGGACAGTGAACCGATTGGACTTTTGTCATATGTAGATAAATTTAAAAATAGGCTTTATCATGCTTTTAACCATGTGAAGATTCATTTTCCACAGATGCAGGAGCGTATGAGACAGAACTATGACCGTAAAGCTACAGCTAGAACTTTTGCACCAGGTGACAAAGTTCTTGTGTTTCTACCTTTGCAAAATCAGCCTTTAAGTGCAAAGTTTAGTGGACCCTATGAGATAGAGTCAAAGCTTGGCGAGGTCAATTATTTGATAAAGACTCCTGACCGGAGACAAAAACAGAGGGTATGCCATATTAATTTACTTAAGCCCTATGTTTCCAGGGAAAAGAGTAAACCACGGGAGGTCCCCATGATTTCATTAGCTAGAGTCCCGACGGATTTATCTAGGATAGAATATAAGTTTGCAGAAAGTAAACTTAATAATACAGATGCCCTTAAGAGTTTAGATACAAGGCTAGAACATCTTCCGGTAGAAGATAAGGAGAAGATTATTGAGCTGGTACATGAATATAAGTCACTGTTTACAGATGTTCCCAGGAGGACACATCTAATAGAACACGATGTAGTATTAACTGAGGGTGCCAGGCCAATTAAGCAGCATCCATATAGAGTTAACCCCATCAGACTTGAACACATTAGAGCAGAGGTGAAGTATATGTTAGAAAATGACATAGTGGAAGAATGTGATAGCGAATGGTCTTCACCCTGTGTGTTGGTACCAAAAGCCGACAACACATTGCGGTTTTGTACAGACTTTAGGAAATTAAGTAATTTGACAGAAACCGACTGGTATCCCATTCCCCGTATCATCGACAAGATAGAGACAAGGTCATAGCTGATACTCTATCTCGGGTGCTACATGATTGACTGAATAACCCCATACTTCTTTTTCAGATCATCTCATTTATTCATTAAGAATGTGTCATGATAACCTATCATTCGTTTGAATTTTGATTATGGAATACCTATAGAATACTTGTATCATACAGAAGTCAAGTCTTTTGAAAGTATTAATAATTCTTATAATCATGTATAATATTGATGTTCTGATATATTTTAAATTCATTTGATTATGGAAAAGAAATTCCATTTAAATGTTGATGCATGATGCAATAAATATATAATATGCACGTATTTACTTGATATGGATGGATAAAAGTAATTGTCATCACATGCAATTAAGTGGGAAAACTTTGAGCTAGTTGATTTATTATCTTGTTTTATTTTAGTTAATGAATGGAACTAAATAATAATATGTACAATTTTTATCTTAGAAAGAGATGTAATATTAATTGGTATAAATTAATAGATAATATTGGAAATCTATTGCTAAATTGTTCTATCATGGTAATAGAATGGAAAAAAACTAGTGGATATTCACTATGTTGTATAGGTTATATATATTCCATATATCCAGGAACGGAGGGGAAACAAAGGTACCTAAAGGTGTACACTCATTCAACCCTGAACAAACTTTTATATTAAACTTTCAAAATTGCCAAAAACGCATAATAGTGGATTACATTTTAATATTGAGATTACTGTAGTAATCGTAACTAGAGCGTATTTTCTCCTCATATTTGAGAAAAGGGGAAGTATCATCATCTAGGTATGAACCCTGTTAATGTCAAGTTGACACTGTAATTTAAAGGGGAAGTAACCTATAGTTTGATTCGAGTTACGTATTACTTATATTTTGGTTTGTATATTAGAAGTAAACTGTTGAAAATTGACAGAGTTTGAGCAATGTTATATTTGTTTAAATAGATTAAGACTTTTTGCAAATTTTTGGTGGAAATCCACACAACTGTACATAGTTAAAATAAGAATGACTAGAATATTTTTGAATTATTTGTACTTGTTGAGACATTAGTTAATATTAATATTAACGGGGAAATATTTGTCCATCACGTTTTAATCACAATTACCATTGGGTAGTGACACTTTTTATAATTTAGTTGTGCCAGTGAGCCATGTTTGCTTAAATTGTCTTATAATCTTCCATTGATTGATGGTTGTTAAAACGATAGTGCTAAGTACGAAAAATGTACCATGTTGAGTATTACTTGGGTAATTATGGTACATTATTTCTTTCATTGGGTGGGGGCGTGTCATGTATGTTGTTTTTCCAAGAATTGGAACACGCAATGTTTATTCTCCTCTCTCTCTCTTTTCTTACTACACACAATATTAGGACGTTTAGTAGGAAAACGAAAGGTTCTAGGTAATGCTGGGATTCTGTGTTGATCTCAAATTCTCAGAGTCTGGGAACGACTCATTATTTAATAGGGGAAGTTCCTATCGTTTTTGTTATGAGTTTTGTAATGATACCATGATTTTCACCCCTACTGGTAATGGGTCTATCCCTTGCACCACTCGGATAGTATTTAATTATTTGTTTTGTCTGAAAGACAGAGAGTTTCAAAATATGTTCTTTTGAGAACGTTTGTGTTTGCACTATTTTATTCTAACTGTACATAATAGATATATTGTATATATTGAACATACCACCTGAAATAAACTATCAACAACAGTTACACTGAAGCTTCTTTGTCAAGTTACTATCCTATTGTGTTGTATACATTACTATAAGATTTATCTACTACCATAATTTACAAGAAAGGAAATGTTGGAATACAAATACTGAATTTGTGCCCAGGACTATAAGAAGAGTTCGTGTAATACTGAAACATAAATACTAATAATTAAAGTCTCCCCTAGGACTAACGAGAATTATCAGCAAGATCTACACAGCTCTGGCCACAAGGGGATTGTGGACGTAACAATATATATACATATATATATGAATAATTTTCTCTTTATTGCTGTATATATGTATTTCCTTCTATGTCTCTCTCTATCTCTTTTTATCTCATTTCTCTCTCTTTCTTGAACTCGCCTTCTTTCTCTCTTTATTTCTTTTTAGCTCTCTTACTCAAACTCTTTGTTTTATCCCAGTCGTTTGTTCCCTTCCTCTCTCTCTCTCTCTCTCTCACTCTCCCTCTGTTTTTTTTATCTGTATCACTCTGTTTTTATATAATTGTTTATCTCTCGCCTCTCTTTCTCTCTTTTTTACTTCTTTCCGCTCTGTCTTTCTCCACCTCTCACCCTCTCTGGTTTTATTGCTTTACATTTCTCCCTGTCTTTTATCCCCATTCTATGTGTCTCTCTCATTCTGTCTTGTTATATCTCCCCTCCTTCACTCTCTATCTCTCATTATTGTTCTCATTAACTCTTTCTCCAACGTCCTATATTTCTCTGCTTCTCTTTTCTTCTCTCGCACTCTCTTTCTTTATCCCTATATATATATATATATTATGATATGGAAATTTCCAGTAAAATTTAAATCGGACTGCCTTGATGAGAGCCAGTTTCTATTCTGTTCTAATGCATTCTTCATTGATACATTACAATGTGTACCGTGGTCTGGAGACAAAGTGCTAGTACTCCACACTGAAAGACCCGGGGGTCAAATCAAGGTAAAGGTCTTGATCTGACCCCTTAGGCCTGGACGGCGTCACAGAGTCTATTTTTTGGCATCTTCCCGGCACCAGTATGGGAAAAGTACAGACTGACAGACGTTTAACGCCAATCCGCTTGCCCACGCCATGGACTTAGAAGCTAATTAGCCCAAGTGACCAACGTATTGTACAAAGTTGTCAAAATAGTGGTTCTTCATACAACCTAACTAATAGGCCTATATGGACTGTCTATTGTAACATTTATTAAAACAATATTAACAATGTTAAAATATAATAAACAACACATTATTTTAAAAAGAATATTTTCTCAAAATCTTTAAAAAAAACTTATTTTTGCCAAAAAGAAAAAACAAAAAAAATGGAGTTAATTCTATTGATCGATCGATCTAGATCTTTCGTCATTCCTGTAAGCACGAACGATAATTGGAATCTTTAAAATATCAGAATTATCCCACAAGATGTTGATGTAATGTTTAAAGTCCTGCGCCGTATTATGGTATTAGAGAGATACGTTTTAAGAAGACTTAAAAATAGCCGTGGATAACTTTTAAGAAGACTTCAAACTATCAGTTTCAAGAACATTAAAAAAAAACATCTATGGAAAGTTTCAAGAACACTTTAAAACATCTATAGAACATAAGTTTCAAGAACACTTTCAAACATCTATAGAACATAAGATTCAAGAACACTTTCAAACATCTATAGAACATAAGTTTGAAAAACACTTTAAAATATCTCCATATTGTAGCAATGAGTAAAGTGATGAAGCCCCTATTTCCCTAAAAGTCTTTTTGTTTCCGCGTCAGCGCTAGACGGGCGCCTGGCCCTTCCTGCTGAGAGTGTCCGAAACTTAATCTCTACCCCCCGAGAATTCTTACATGAGATGGTCATTTCGTTTGGGTCAAAGCGTTTACAGCTTGATCCTCCCCTCCTCCTTCCCCCCAAAAAAACTTCCCAACAGACTTGATTACTCCCACAATTCCTCGTTCTTCCTTCTGTTTCAACTTTCCACGCGCCACGGCGTTTTCCCCATTGGTTGAAATTTGACCCGGAAGGACAAAGGGATGTCTCGTTTTTGTTTATTCCAGACATCGGATACTTGAAGTTAATGAAGTTGTCAAACACCTGGAGACAGAAACAAATTAAAAGAAAACTTTAGATGTATGGTAAGAAAAAGCTGGATCTGAACAGCATATATTGACTGATGATCTTTAAGACCCATGAACTTGGAATTACGATAAAAAAACTTTTATTTTCAGAGATTGAGCGTATAATATTTGTAAATATACAATTTATAATGAGCAATAGATTTGATTTATAATGTTGGACTGTGAGAAGAATTAGCCAACCACACCCATACAAATATTTTATCAATCTATTGATTAGTTGCTGTATTGTTATTTTTTAATGAAACTAATTGGTCAATTGTAATCAATTAATTACGCACGGTGGCCGAGCGGCAGCGCGCTCGGCTGTGGTACCGACGGTACTGGGTTCGAATCCTTGTGAAGGCTAGTATTTTTCCCCGGCTCTGGAGGGTGTCCCTGAGTCTACCAAGCTCTGATGGGTACCGGGGCTTTAGTTTGGGTAAAGAAAAGGCGGCTGGGCATTGTGCTGGCCACACAAACGCTGCCCCACCGACACCATGGATTAATTTGGTCCGACGGGATTCGTTACTTAATTAATTGATTGAACACACAATCGGCTTACAATTAATTTTACCAAAAACCAAATGGTTATGTATAAGCTTGTTATAAGTTTTCTTCGAATGTTATAGTATATGATTATAATTTTATTTCCAATATTTCGCTTTTTTAAGAAGCCTCAAATTCTTCTCCAATCGTTTGAGACTTTGTTCTTATCTGCGCTCACTGATTGGCTTAAACGGTGACCTACTCAACTCGACGGCTTGAACAGCTACTCGTCTTCCCCCGAAAACTCGACATGTAAGAGCTGTCGTGTTGGTCGATTTTCTCGGTACAACATCCTTGACCGCGGTCAGTCCCAACTCACGAATACGCGACAGACTTCGGAAATAGTGTGTCACCGAGCGCGTGCTGGCCACAGGATCCTCAGTCCAGTTAGTCCGAGGCTCAGGAAAAAAAAAGTTAAAAAAAAAAAAAAATAGTAGACGCTGAGAACAACATCAATGTTCACCCTCCCCCCCCCCTTCCTCCGCCCTTCGCATTACAATTACACCTCCACCATCTCGACAAGCCCTGCCACCCACCCACATAGCCAATAACCTAGTCCCCCCCCCCGTCCCGAACCACTCAGCGTCCCTGCCCAAGGACCTGAGCCAACCCCAGCTGTACGTCAAAACATCCATTTCGTTTAGAAACGTGTGAGAGCCGTTGTGGTCCAGTCTTTGTGTAGCCTCAGCCTTCTCGCCTCCCAATCATAACAGGGTGCCGGTGCTACTGATGTTATGTTTTATTTTTGTTGTATTTTGAAGAGTGGAAGTGGCGCAGGGGGGGGGGGGGGGTTGGAGCGTCGACGGTTTGAAACGGGTATAAAAAAAAAACTATTTATCAGGAAATAATTTTCTCAACTTCCGGAAGTTTGGAAGTCTATGAAGGTTAACAGAGTTGGCGAGCACTTTCAAATGAGTCCTCATCTGTGACGTGTTAAAACAACATGCATAAATTATGGATTCATTATGTTCCTACTGGATTCCCTGTCTTCTCTTTAACAGTTTTACATTAGTAGTCTCTTTCTGTTCTACTTCTGTCACTACACTGTCACTACACTGTCACTACACTGTCACTACACTGTCACTACACTGTCACTACACTGTCACTACACTGTCACTACACTGTCACTACACTGTCACTACACAGTCACTACACTATAATAACCTAATGTTCGACTTACTGAGGGTCAAGATTTAAATACATGACATGTATTAGATTCAAGTCTGACAAAATATTTAGTTTTGTTTTATTTAAAAAAGTGGGGGAGGGTTAGCGGGGCGCGTGAGCTATCTCTACTAGTATACTAGTTCTAGTCTCCTAATGTCTATGGAGAGGAATTTACTATTTCTTAGAATAACACTCATTTCTTTGTCGTGTTTTCTTTGTTATTTAAAACATGTTACTAACGCACAAGTTTCTAGTCGACTGTTATTTCATACTCAAGTAAGCTAATAGGCTAACTTTAAAAAAAAAAATGAGTCAGACTTTAGCACTCCACTTAGACCCCCGAATATTTCATTTACGCTAAGTTTGGGGCGTTTTCTGTTTACCCTTTCCCCGCCTTTACCCCTCACTTTCCGACACCCACAGTCCACTTGTGGAGTCTTTGCTTTATCGTAACAGTGCAGTTTAGTATAAGGCGTTGGCCGTTACTTTTAGATCCAGGATTAACCACAAAGTACAATTGAACAAGAACAACCACGTCAGAATCCGAGGCCCACGAGATAACATCACAGAACAGAACAATGGATGCTTCAAGCGTCGGCCCTTGCAGTATCAATCAGGGGGGGGGGGGACGCGCCCTTGTGTGTGTGTTCCCCCTCTGTTTTGTTTAGATGGGACCAAAGGAAGTCCTACAAACATCAAGTGCTTCCGGCGATAGCCTCGACATCGAGCTTCTAAGACCGCCATCAAGTCCACTTCATTAAACGACTGGACAGGGTTGTCAGCCTTTTGCGATTCCACCATTAACTTCTACGGCATCTCGGGCTGGAAAGCTTTGTTAAAAATGCATTTTGTTAAAATCTAAATAAACACATCACATAAAAAAATAAAAATAAAACACCCTTATCTTTCTCTCACATATTCTACGCTAGAAACCTTTCTTTTTCAACGCCAACCGAATTGATTAATGATTTTCTAAACACGTATCTGCCGAAACTTAATTTACACACAAAAAAAGAAAAAAGAATGGCGTGCCATTAATAACCCATTAGTCTAAGACGGAGCGGGATAATCACAGCTTGCTTTGATTTTCGATTATCGACATGGACAACAACAAAAAAAAGAAACTTTCTACCCACAGTCCTCTTCTTCGTTTCCAGATCTGACCTTGGTATCGTCTCTAGCTTGAGCCAGCCAATGCTAATGCTGAAAATAATGTTGTTGAATTATTGAAGCGACTCATGGGGAAAGAGGTTGAAAAGAAGGGGTGGGGGTATTTTATTCGATTTGATTGGTGGAAACTGTTGTTTTGATTGGATACAATTAGCCTCGAAGTGAAAAGCTCTAATTTCAAAGCAGGTTAATTGTTGTGCAGTGGTGTCTGACCGCAGCTCGTGTAACACGAGTTTGGCGCCAAAATTGTTTTGAAAATAAAGAGGGAGTAAAATAATAACAAAAGCATTGTTAGTTCGAGGGGGAGGGATGAGAGGGGGCGGCTGTACAATTACTTAATGAATTATAATACTTAATGAGTTAAAACACGTTATTAACAAATGTCAATACAAAAAAATTGATTAAAATAGGTCTTGCCTGTGACCATAAAAGACCTTTGTATTGCTGTTTTTTTTTTATTGAACATTAGTTTTGTACTGCGGACTGAGAGCTGTAAATTGTTCTGATGTTCTAAAGTAATATTTGGTTAAAATAATTTTTTTTTTTTACTTAAAATTTAGGTTTGTAAACATATTTAGTATAAGAATACAAGTAAACATATTTAGTATAAGAATACAAGTAAACATATTTAGTATAAGAATACAAGTAAACATATTTAGTATAAGAATACAAGTAAACATATTTAGTATAAGAATACAAGTAAACATATTTAGTATAAGAATACAAGTAAACATATTTAGTATAAGAATACAAGTAAACATATTTAGTATAAGAATACAATTATTTCAAGCAATAAAATGATGTTTCTTACATGTTGTTTGCTTCATATTTGATCTTACATGTTACAGACGCTCCTTCTATAAAGAAGATTATTGCATTCTTCGCTTATACGCGTTTTGAGTCTAGCCTGGCATTTCAAATGTTGTTAAGTTACTGATTTTCCTGGTTTGTTCAGGCAACCCATTCTATGCCCGGATACCACTCGCGAAGAAAGAGTACTTCTATGCATTTGTTCATGCATTAGGGATAAGAACGGTGTTTTTGTTCTAATGTATATCAGAGCATTGTAATAGATTACAATTGTGTTGTATTTCTTAGTCAGCATTTAATCATTAATTGTATGCCTTTAATGTCTTATGAATTATTAATAGTTTACTCTTCACCCTTCTGTCCTCTAGTGTTTCTAGGGTTTAGTGATTAAACTATTAGTGTTACTCTTGTCAGTTGTGAATATTCACTAAAAATGAACTTTGCAGCTCATAATTATAGACGTTTTTCAAACCTATGTATCTCAACTTTTCTTTGTCAAAAATGTGTTTGGCATGCGTCCTGTTTGGTGTATGCCAAAGGTCTGGATCGGATTATGGTCGTATACCCAGGCTATAACTATAAACATATATATATATATAATATTTACATGACGTTCAGCATTTAGGTGTAGGCATAACATAAACTATAACAATAAAGATAGATGAATAACTGCTACAGCAGTGTAGAAAGGTGAGTGAACCATCAAACGTTGGCTTCACAATGTACAATTAGCACAATTGTAGTTAATAGCTTGAACTAATTACAACAAAATACCAGCACTAATCAATGAAGCTACAGTGAATACACAGAATGGTTTTTCCTTCTGTGTAACGTGTTAAAAACAAAACAAACTCACTGCCTACACACTTGAATGATGTATGAGACTTAATGTTCATGAGATAAAGACAACACTAAAAAAAAATCATGGTAATTTTAAGGGTAGAAAAAAATACGTCATATAGCTTATGACGTGATACTTTCTATTTCTGATGTCAGCAAGATGTTATGGTATGTATGTTCATTGTTAAAAACTTAGTTTATTGTAAAAAAAATAAAAAAATAAAAAATAATAATAATGAAAAAAAATGGGGGGGGGGGGGAGGGCAGGGGAAGCAGTTATGTGTTTTGGTTTACTAAATCTATTGGTTTGTTCATTTTATATAATAGATTCCAGTTACGCTCATTGATCGTTAAATCGTTAATTCGCAATCTGCAAGTCTTCAAAGCCTCCAGTAATAATATAAGCTAACTACAGCACTATGTAGAAAACATAATAATTATATATTTAAGTAAATAGGTCATCGTCATTTTTTAAAACTTGTATCCCAAATATGGATTAGCGTTTATGTATAACAGCATAAACAAAAGTTTGAGCCAAAAGACATAATACAAAAATTTTTTTTTAAATGGATTTAAACCTATCCATCTACTTTTTCTTACATTTGAGTTTCACCAATCTGGTTGTTGCCAGAACTTTGATCATTAAAGATGCACCTTCAGTCACACAGTCAACTAATTGTCAAAATATATTCCTACGAATTCCTACAAAACAATGGCGACTCTGTCCTCTATGTCAGCCATATTTAATATTTACCATGTAGGCTATTCATCATACGCCATTATTCATTTCCGGAAGTAAACATGCGTTGGGGGAAACCCCCCTTTGAGAGAAACACTGAGCTAAACCATTCTAAATATAGTTCTTCATTAAAAGGCTGGCTTATTGGGAAAACTATTTTATGAGACAAGAAACAAAAATGAAAAGAAAAAAAAGGATTTATTGGTTCAAAATATAATTGATCAATCCTGGTCTCACTTGCGAAAATATAATTGATCAATCTTGGTCTCACTTGCGATTATATCTTTGTGACGGTGAGTGATTTGAACAAAAAAAAGAAGAATATTCTATACAGGCTCTAGAATTCTAGATCTAGATCTTTATTTCTATATATCCATTAGTGAACTTGTTAGACTTGTTGAAAGTATTCTGCAAACTCAGATATCAGAATGTGTTATTGATGGAAGGCCCTTCTGGAATGATACAGTGTAACGTTCAACTAAAAACTAATTGTGTGATATGCCTTAAAAAAAACAACTGATTTAGACACTCCAAAGGGTACAGAGCACTGCAACAAGGATTGTATCGCCAAAGACGAAGCCTGTGCACATCACTTCTGTTCTCAAGCATCTCCACTGGCTCCCTGTGACTAAGCGCATTGATCATTAAATTCATTTCGCTCACATACAGCTGCATAGATGGCACTGCACCTTCCTATCCTCCAGAGATCCCTAACAAAGTATGTGCCATATAAGGGACTGCGAATCTCATCACAATATGTTTACTCAGTGTTCCCAGTTCCCAGTGTGTCGTCGGGATTGGAGTCCACTCCTTTCAATTTGATGCACATACATTATGGAATAGATTGTCCCAGATACTAAGGAATTAAGAGACGAAAAGAGTCCTTCTAGAGGAGTTTGAAGACCTTTCTCTTTAGCCAGATCTCTTGATACTTCCCCCCACTCCAACATCGGCAACTCAAGTGTGGATGTTTGTAAAGCGCACTAAGCATTGAGCAGGCCTGAAGTGATCATGCTCAAAGCAATGACATGGAATGACGCGCAATATAAACACTCATCATCATTATTATGTTTACATCTCTATATGATGCCAGTTAGACATTACGTCTAGATATTTCGACTGTGTGATGAAGTGAGACAAGCTGTCAACCTATGAAATGGCTGGAATCAGTAAATTCACTGGTCTGTAATAAGCACAATTAGTATTGCATGGCAAACCTGTACATGTGCTTGTTGTTTTTTTAATCTAAAACATAAGCAAGCTTTTTAAAGGTGTGCAAAGGTAAAGAAAACAGTACCGAGAACCTTCTGGAAAGAACTTCTTAGAACTATTGACCGAATTGGAAACAGCCATAAATGTCAGCAAACCTACTTATACTTATGGGGGTCTATTGATTCATTTCTACAAATCAAATATGATGAATGGGCAAAAATAATATGTTCTGTTTACAATTGTATTTTTCTTTTTTTTTTTCACGTTTAAGTTCAGTCCCGCATAAAATATTGGTTCTTTAACGTCTGCTTCGTTACAATCAAGTCAACGTGACACGAGTTCCATTACCATAAAATCATGGGCATTCACTCTGTTTGTGTGTGTGTGTATTTTGTTTTGTTTTATATTTTAACCCAAAAGTTGTGCGGTTTCCGGTCACATGCTAACTTCAAAAACATTGATAAGGTAATCGGACACAGAACAAAATGTGTGGCCAAACACTGGACAAAAATAATCTCATTTAATCGACTGAGTACTGAAAGACCAACAGGCAACAATTTCATTACTGCACATTTTTTTGGACATTTTTTTGTTTCGTTATCAACACAAATGGTACTGGGGTTGTTTTTCTTCTAGTACTTTAAAAAAAAAATTGATACAATGGCCAGGTACTGATACAGTGGCCAGGTACTGATACAGTGGCCAGGTACTGATACAGTGACCAGGTACTGATACAGTGGCCAGGTACTGGTACAGTGGCCAGGTACTGTTACAGTGGCCAGGTACTGATACAGTGGCCAGTTACTGATACAATGGCCAGGTACTGATACAATGGCCAGGTACTGATACAGGGGCCAGAAACTGACAAAGTGGCCAGGTACTGGTACAGTGGCCAGGTACTGATACAGTGGCCAGGTACTGATACAGTGGCCAGGTACTGATACACTAGCCAGGTACTGATACAGTGGCCAGGTACTAATACAGTGGCCAGGTACTGATACAGTGGGCAGGTACTGATACTGTGGGCAGGTACTGATACACTAGCCAGGTACTGATACAGTGGCCAGCTACTTATAGTTATTTGAAGCTGAATCCCAATTAACTTTGGTGTACATTAATTTCTACGTGGATTACAGGGACATGTGAATTAAAGTATTAAACTAGTCTGTTTATCAAGCGTCGTAACTAGGGGCGAAATGGCGCCTGGGGCGGGCTGGAAATTAACGCTTATCAAGAATGTTAGTTGTTGTTTTTTATTACTATTATTAAGCCAACGCAGTTAGAAGGACAGGTTGAGGTGTTTAAATCATTACTTTTCTTATAATGAAATTTAATAAATAAGAAATCAAATTTTTTTTTCAGATCATTTTTTTTACAATATTATTTATTTAAATTATCACCGCCTACCTACACTTTGACCTCCCCCCCCCCACATACACTTTTTTTTCTGTTC
Organism: Anisus vortex; assembly: GCA_949126835.1. Lineage (NCBI taxonomy): Eukaryota > Metazoa > Mollusca > Gastropoda > Planorbidae > Anisus > Anisus vortex. The sequence goes on along the minus strand of OX421492.1, from coordinate 10,284,116 downwards.
TAGTTGCGGTACTGTCTGAATTATATATTTAAAAAAAACTCATAGTGAGTTTGATTATATATATATATATGATTTCTAATGTAACGCACCGGAACAGCGTTCCGGCACCTTTTCCCATAGACTACTTATTTCAGTGTTATTTCTTTATGACACGACGGACATAAATAGGAGTACCGGTAGCCTACCTTTTTATAGGAGTACCGGTACTTTTTTATAGGAGTTCCGGTACCTTTTTATAGGAGTTCCTGTACCTTTTTTTTATAGAAAAAAAGCACTGTATATATGTTTATTTATATCTTCTATAGACTTCTATGGTGCCGCAGGTCCCGGGTTCGAATCTTGGTGCAGGCTAGGATTTTGGATCAATTCGGGCCGACGGGTACTTTACTTTACTTATAGGTCTTGTACATGGACATGGACAAAAGTTAAATACATTTAATTGGAAACGTCCGCCAAAATTAGTTGTTTTTTTTAATAAACTTTATTGCTTACATCCTTGATTTAATATTGATATAAAAATATTACTAATTATGTTAAGGCTATAAACTGGAGCGCCATTTACAAAATATTCTGAGTAATGTCCTTTTGAAAATACTTTCAAATTATATGTAGTTTGGTGATTCTCTGTTTTCCTTGCTGCAAAAGCTTTTATATTTTATTGTTTCGTAGTTTTTCTTTGTTTTTTTTTCCTTTTTGATTGTTTTTATTCATTAACAAAACATATTGTCGTCATTAGTTTCTCCGTCATTTTGACGGGCATAACTACTAATTATATAATAAAGGCTGACCAGGCAAACAGACAAACTGCCTGCGTGGAACAAAGGCTGCAGAAACTACACGTTTGATGGATAGATGAATTAAATAATTTGCAACAAATATAAACAATAAATGTCGACATGTGTCCAGTGTTTTGTCTTTGCGACTAATCGCCATCAGTTGATATCGTTGTATCTTGCATTGTATCTTGTCGTGTATCTTGCATTGTATATTGCATTGTATCTTGTCTTGTATCCTGCATTGTATCTTGCATTGTATCTTGCATTGTATCTTGCATTGCATCTTGCATTGTATCTTGCATCAAATTGATGCTAGGGTGTTTAAGTCCTTAATAAGAAATAGTAGGAGTTATAGGGATTGGTTCTTGTTTTTCTAACCAGGCTGGGTTAACTTGGATCTGTTATGAGAAAGTCTGACTTAGAATTACCTCACAATAACAATCGATTACAATGCTCAGATATAGATAGGGACATATAAGTACTTTTTTTTTCCCGATTGGCATCCGGGCCCGTAAAAGGTTGCCTGAACAAAATTATGAAAACCAGTAACTTAACATTATTTAAAACACTAATCAAAATGCAGAAACTAGGCTCAAACATCGGGTAAGCGTATGACGCAATAATTTTCTTTTTAGAAGGGGCGTCTGTTACATATTATAAACTAAGAAGAAAATATTTTCGATTTATTTTTATGTGTTAGACTTTTACAAAAGTATGATAAATAAAGACAATTACGCTTAATGCTTCATAAAATACAAATAGTGTACACATATTTGACAGTTAGTTAACTTTCATTTAAATTGAAATTATGACTAAACTTTGCGATGTTTAATCCAACCTCCAACCTCCAACATACCTTTTTTTTTTCTTCAAAAAAAAATGTGCTTTAATAAATATTTAGTCGATTCTTTCTTTTATCTCAAAATATATTTTTTTCGTGGGGCTTAAGACAAGATTTAATACAAAGGTAAACCAAGGCCCAGGTATCTCTGTGGTCTTGTATGTAAACATGTCAATCAATTTTTGAATCTACCCGTCTTCAGCATCACATTGGGGAATCTTGCAAGGCGATGACTAGAGAAAGGTTGGCCGGACCCCAAAAGAAGTGATAGTCTCTTCAGTGCCGTCAGGCTCCGGGCCGTAGACTGGTTCCGGTCTTGGGGTGGGGGAGGGGTTGTGGTGGTCTGCAGGGGGGGGTACTCGTGGAAGGCAATGGGCGCCATAGCTTTTAACTTTGCGCGTGTGTGAGTATTTGTGTACACGTTTATCAAAAGGTTGTTTTGTGGTGTTAGGGATAACTGAGCGCCATCTGAAGAAGTTTGATATCTAAGATACATCCTACATGTCTGTGCGTAAATTGCATATCGAAAGAAAATATATATATACAAAGGCAGTTATAGATCAACGATATCATTACAGAAATAAACTGAAGTATGAGTAGTTGTCAGGACATGTCTTCAGAGCTTGCAGCACTTCTGTACCAATGGGCCTCAACACTGACGTTTGTGAAAACCACCGATACGCTTACATTAAGAGCACACCTGTGGGCTAACGCTTGGTGAGGGGGGGGGGGGGACAGCGCCTGTTGCGCATCTGTAAATCTGCTGAGATGCTCTGAGACTAGGTGGAGAGGAAGCAATGAGCACAACTGCACGTCTCATCCCCGCCCCGGTGCCAGGATGCATTATCGGCGTGCCGCAGGGTGGATTGTCTCGGACAGGCTCTTGGTGTGCGCCCCCCCCCCCACCCCTTACCCATGATCGATGCCTTAAACACCGTTACGTCCTAACCGTAAGATCCGGAAGGTTCGTCCGGTAATTTTTTTTTTTAGACACTTATAGATCAAAACTTGCTGCAGTTGCACAATAACTCTCTAGTGTGTTATATTTACACGAACTAGAGGTCTAAAACAAAATAAATTTCAGTATTAAAAATACTTTTCTTGGAAAAAAAATGTTATAAATTTAATTAGACTTTTAGGTGAACTTTCTTGTTTCTTTTCATTTTGTTTGAAAGGATTGTGCTGCAATGCACAAGTTAGTCTAGCTAGTAGTCACATAACTTGATTTATGAATAGTTCGACCTTCGACAGAGTGCGTAAACTTTATGAAATCATAAAAAAAAAAAGTGATTGTGATTAGTTGTAGAATCAATCAACTTGATGTTTTAATCCCATTTTAATGCGAGTTTGCAAGAGTTTACCTGTAGACTTTATATTTTGTTCTTTTTTTCTCTTTATGTTTCGTTTAATGAAACGCACAGATGTTAAATGAAAAGTACGAACATAAATATCATTGAAGATTTATTATAACTGCCCACTGCATAAAACTCTAAATTCTAAGGAACAATCTTTGCAAAATGCATATTTTATTTTGACATTTATATCGCACTCTTATATAAGTTAACTGGTAACTCAAAACTGCAGTGCCACGGTGTATATTAGAGGCCGACCGAAACCAAATTTTGGGTTTCGACTGAAAACGAAACCATAAAGAAAGTTATGAATTTACTTTAAGATAAGATAAGATTGATTTATTGATCCAAACAAATGGAAATTTGATTTGATTACATAAATTTAGTCTTTCAGCATACTTAAAACAATAAGAACCATTTGTACTCAAACACAATAGACATTCGCGCAAACTATCATACCATTTATCATACAAGAAAAAAGTAGGCCTATCATTTAGGAGTCAGCTATTGAAAACGAAGTATAAACCGAAAGTTTAACTACACATTCGGCCCAAAGCGAAAGACGAACCGAAATCGCCAAGCAAAAGAGTTTAAAAGACCGCAAGGTAATCCCACATTTTTCTACATTCTTTGGGATGATTAAATAATCCATTTATTTATTAACTTCAATTCTCTACTTCACACAGATTAATTCGCAACAGTTTAGCTCAATGAAATTATCAATAAGCAGAGTAATAGATACAGCACTAGCGTTGCAGTCTGAATTTTGAAAGTTAAAATAGATATTCGGTTCATGACCGAAAGTCAATATAAGTTTCGGTCAAAACCGAAAGCAAAACCGAAAGCAAAACGAAATCTAAAATTTTGGCTTCGGCCGAAACCGAAACGATGCCGAATGAGGCCGTTTGTCTACTTTCGTCGCCGAAAACGAATTTCGGTTGGCCTCCAGTGTATATCCCACATTGTGGATCAAGTTCGCTCAAATAATAACCAATTAGCGGAAATAACATTGCATTTATGAATACGGTGCTTGCGTAGTCTATATCATTTTATTTGTGGATATAACGCTAGTGAAAAGCATTTAATTTGTGAATTCATTACATAGATGTGGGGCCTAATATCTTTTTTCTTTAAGCAGTGCCGGCCCTAGAGTTGTAGGCGCCCCCTAGGCTTATTTACGCTTAATGTTCTAAAACAACAAAGAATAGTACAGAATCAAGAAAACCTGTTTATTCTATTTTATTAATAATTATAATTCTATTACATTTCTAGGATTTTATTGGTGGTCTACACTTAAAGCTCGCACGGGAAGAAATTTATAACGTAAAGCTTTAACTGGAAATAAAGGTTACCAGGAATAGCCCAAGCGGTACTTTGTAAATTATCGGCCCTTGAACTTCTGGTGCACACCTCGCAATAAAGGCGGTTCGCGCGCGAAAAAAAAAAAGGAGCAATAATGTTAGGGGAAAAGAAAAAAGGAAGCGAGAGAGAGAGGTGTCGGGGTGGGTTGTGGGGAGGGGCAGGAGCGGTGTGGTGGGTAAGAAGAAAACATCGGTGCGGGTTGTAAGTTGTCACAGGCTGAGCGGGCGCTGCTTGTCGGACCGAAGAGAGAGAGAGAGAGAGAGAGAGAGGGTGGGGGAGACGACTGAAGGTCTCCAGAGTGATCCCAACTAAAAAACAATGATCGTTTTCCAGCTTAGCTGATTTTCTTGTTCGCCATGGATGTGTTTTGATTCAGCGCGCGCTATTGTTTTAGATTTACTTCCTGTGAAACATTTCAGTCTGTTAACCTCTTTTTTTTTTTTTTTTAGTTGTTTTTTTTTAAATTATTATTGTTGTTAAAAAATTGTTTACATTAAACGTTGAAGATGAAAGAAGATAGTGTTTAGATAGGACTCTTTTAATGAAAATGTATTCTATAATACCTTTAAATTTATAGATTTTCATTTTAAACTATATTTTTCAATTTATTCTATTGGTTTATTGTTGGCCTAAATATGTTTTTTTTTAATGCAAAGGTCTCTAATATATAGACTTATAATGAAGTAAGAAGATTAAATATTTTGATAAATATTATGGGATATTTTTAAATGAAAGTTTAGCTTATAAATTAGGGCCTCAAACCCTTTTTATATCATATTTATAAGTAGGGTGTAACTGGGTGAGAACAGATGTAGTCCTAGGTAGGTTCTGGTAGTCAGTAATTGTACAATTCTTTTGATTAATTGAATCTGATGGAAGAATCCAGTTATGGAGATTTTCACTTCCATATGCATTCTCCTGTTGTATTTTCAGTTCTTGTAACAAATCCCCTCCCCTTTTTTTTTTGTTCTTCTCCTTGCCTTATTTTAATCTGAACCACCCCACACACCCCTCCACATACCATCGTTTATAATATTTTAGTTACAAACTATTATAAGAGCAGATTAAAACGTTTGTTAATTAATTAGTTGCAGTTACTTGAAAAAAAAACAACGTCTGCTCAGCTTGTGGGGCATTTCACCGTGATTGTTGTTAAATCATTATTGATTAAAACCTTTTTTAAAGCTAACTAGACCACCCACTTGAGGAACATTTCCAGGGTACACCGCCCACCGTAGTAAAAAAAACGTGTGTGGCTATTTCTTACTTTTTTTTCGCTGTTGTTGTTTTTTTTGTGCATCAAGGTAAACTCTTGTTTGATTCGTAAGGATTAACTTAAAATAAAATTGGATTATCGGGAATTTCCAAAGCCAACACACACACACACCGGAAGTGAACTTTGAAGTTGCTAAATTTTTAAGGTAAGCTCAGTTTTTTTTTTATGCTCTCTTAATTTAATACGTTCTATGCAAAACGCTTTTGTGGCTAAAGTACTAAGAAAGTCTTCTACAGAGACGTTTAAACATATCTGGCGTAAACTTGTGCACACCTATAAGCCAAAGCATAGTCTACGTATTATTAAGAGCCTACATATACTTCACCCACACTCCTACACCGGTAATTTGAAACAGTAGTTTAACAGGACATGCCGTTTAACAGTTATCACGGTACGGGTACAAGAGACATTATAAATCTTTGTCTCCCCGCTTCCGGAAGAGTATTAGCTACGCCGTCACGTAAATTGTAGACAACATTCGTATCGAAAGTGCTGTCTCTTGTCTTAAGCATAGACTTGTGTCATTTTTTGCGTAGACGCATATTTTTAAGCGTAGATTAGTGTACTAAGCGTAGCATACTCATTTCGGAAGCGTAGGCTTGATTCGTGTTGTATGCTTAGACTGAGTGCCACATGGACTCGCTAGCGTAGACTCGCATCATAAGCGTAGGTACGTTGTGTAAGCGTAGACTCTTACTCTTAGACTCGTGGTATCGGATGCGTTGGCATTCAAGATTGTAAAACTAACACACGCAATAAAAAACGAAAACACACGATTTAATTAATAACTAGATCTACTACTTTTTGATTGACTTGAAAATTCTTTCAATAGACCGGTGTCGTGACTGAAGGCATCTGCGTATCACCAGGCCCTACATATTTTCTCTCTCACAATCAGCTAGTTCACAGATAAAGCGACAACGGAATGTGATAGTGGAAGTTATGGATAGCAGGAGTGAATGGTTTGTCTAGAGATGTTATCACGGGAAAGGAAGGGGGGTGGGGGGGCTGAACATAATCTTGTATCTGTGTGTGTGTGTTTTATTTCACACTTAATACTACACATGTACTGACAGCCTTACGTGAACTGTTGTCATGAAGACCACTGCCGGCACGCGTTAACATTTGACAAGCATCGCCATCGCCTTTAAAATATAGAGAGCCACTCAGAATAGACACCTTTAAATATTTGTAGGATATATTAAATTCCGCTTCATTTATTTATAACCAATGTTTACATTGTTTTATATATATTATAGCCTACCGGTATGTATCTCGATCTAGCTTTGACAACAAAATATAAGTAAAAACTGTTCCGCTTTTCGTACCTTTATAAATCATTCGGTTGGGATAACCTCGCTTAGCGTGACTTCTGCTACCAAACTGCTAGAAAGCTGGCAGAACTAAAGTCAATTCTTGCCAACTGTACTAATGTAGTTTCAGCAGTTTTTTTTTATTGTTTCTTTTCTAACGTCTTTTTAAACTAAGTATTGTCAAGTGGGAAAACATCATTATCTTCTTTGTTAAAAGATGTGAGCTAATAGGGTCACACCAAACTTTTTTTTTATTTTTTAGAATGTTATAATAATAATAATAATAATAATAATATTTGTATAGCGCTGCCAACAAACATAATGTAAGCTCAGAGCGTGTTTAACATACAACTAAGAATACGGATATTACCCTAGGCCATGTGACAGAGCTAAATTGATGATTAATAAAGACAAAACAAATAAATGTAGTATTAACCGACCCAACCCATAAATAAGACAGTAAGTTTCTAAAGCATGTTAAATGTTATCTAAGGTAAATATTGAAATAATGAGTTTTTAAGTTCTGTTTGAAAGTAACAGTAGAGCTTGTTCGCCTCAGTTGAATGTAGACTTAGAAGTTCGCAAAAACTGTATTTACTAGATAAAGCTAAATTACGATATGTGAAAGATTTAAATAACTATGACAAAACTAGATCTATATTATGATTAAAAAGGAAAATTAAAAATCGCGACTAAAATTAAATACTTAAAGAAAACTTAATTTTATTGCCAAGAACGGACAAAAGTCTATCGGCGGTGTTTCTTCAAATGGTTCCTTGATAAAATATTTACACGGAATGTGGGCGGTGTAGCATCAATTAATAAATAATAATAATGATTAAAAAAAGTGTTTTCACGTGTGAATGCAGACCACGGAACTGTAAACAGACAAATAGCAGACAATGGAATGTTACATGTCTCTGGCATCCGACTGTTGACCAAGTCCCTCGAGTCTGGGGAGTTCTGTAGGAAGGGAGGTGTGAATCGAGGGGGAAAAGTAACCTATTTGGACACCGGGAGATTGACCCGAAGAATCGATTCAATTAGCTTCGGAAGAAATGTCTTTGTTAGCGCCACTTCCCAACCCTACCCCCTGTTGCGTCAGTATTGCTGACTCACGGAGCTACTGTTTATAAACCACACACACGCACTCAAAGCGTGTGAGTGTGTTTTGTTCGTGACCCAGACAGCCGCCATAATTACTTATTATATAGATCAGCTAATGAGTGCTTGAATAATTTACATACTTGCGCGTTCAAAACGAGGCAAAATTATTTAAATCACTTTGTAGATGTTCTTTTGTTCTAGTAAATGTTTTCTTTAAAAAAAAATTACATTAGATAATAAAACATTACGTCCAATAACGAGCATATAAGTACTCTTTCTTCACGAGTGGCACCCACGCATGGAATGGGCTGCCTGAACAAACCAGGAAAACCCTGCAATTTAAAATCACTTAAAACTATAATCGAAATGCAAGACTAGACTCTGACCACGCATGAGCGTAGGGCGCATTAATCTTCTTTATAGGAGGATTGGCAGTAATATAAAATATTTTGAGATTAAGAGCAATTGACGATAAATGCCAAATATAACATATTCGTTATCGTTAAATCTAGATAGTAATAAAAACAATTCGTTTTCATATTAGCTCTTGAATACGAAAGGATGCAACTGTAATACATATTTAGTAAATTGATTTCCTAATAATTAAACTGGATACTGGTACTTTCACTATCATTAGGCCTACATATGTTTGGGAATACCCTAAAGTAAGAGTTTGTCGACATTGTAAAAGTACTAATACAAAAACACACGGCTTGTTAATATTATAATAATAATACAAAATAATACATTACATGTTTTTCTAAAATTAGATTACATTTACCGGTATGTTTTCTTTTCGCCAACCAATTAATTAGCCAGTCCAAGCCGGTTTTATGATGAATATATGGCACAGCCAACTGACGGGAATTATTGAATAAGCTAAAGCAATTTGATGAGAATTCTAAAGCCTTCCTATTCATATGGTTGATGTCAGGGCAGAAAATGGGATTAGTTTTTTCGGTCTGCTATTTATATTAAGAAAATGAGTTTTGATGGAATGTATGTAGGCCTAATATAGCATCATATGGTCTATAGATGAATAGGACGTATTAAAAACATGGAGAATTACGGAATGAAAATTAAATGTTTCTCTAAATGTTGAGTCAGTACAGCATTCAGTAATTCTCTAAATGTTGAGTCAATATCGCATTCAGTAATTCTCCGAATGTTGAGTCAATATCGCATTCAGTAATTCTCCGAATGTTGAGTCAATGGACTCAATACAGCATTCAGTAAGATTTCGAATCTTCCATTGGTACAGAAAGAAAGTATTCTTTGTATCTAAACGTTAGTGCAGTACTATATTCATTTATTTTAATTTAGCGTTTAGTCATTCCTTACATTATATATGTCAGTTGTGTATGATTTATTATGTTCAGAATGTTTTTTAAATCTTAAATCATTTCCCTGTTCATTTATTCTTTAAATCTAGAGAATTCATACAAATAATGATCATAAAAAATAAAATCGTAAAAAAATGGCTGCCTTGTCACCTGAAGGTCGAAACAATTTTTATTTGATTTGCTGGCGGTAAATTTATTGGTCACCCGTATGTCACTTGTCATGGTGGCAGATTAATGATGGCGACTGAACATTCCTGCAACATGGCTCTTATTGTCTCCCTTTACACCTTCTCTCGTGTGACTCCGTGTCGCGTAATTGTTCCCCGTTTGGACCCGAACGATCACTTTAATTGGAGGGAGGGGAGGGTATGAGGGCGTGGTATGACGGACGGGTGTTGCTTGGTTTAAGTAAATACTGTCGGTAACCTTGACCCGAGGACAGTATTTTATAGATTACCGTATCTTTCATAATCAATTCTATAACCTTAACATAATTAGTAATAAGTTTATTTACAAAATGAATTAACGAAGTAAGCAATAGGCCTATAGTTGATATAATACAAATTTCATTTGAAGGACGTTTCCAATTTATGTCTTTAACATTTGTGCCGATCGATCAAACGGTCTAGGGAGCCTATAGCGAACAAACATAGTATATATACATATATAAATAAACACACGGTAATTTTATATATTGATCATGACTTTGACGTTTACCCTCTACATAAACAAAATCATATAAACTAAACATGATACGTATATACTCTGACATCTAATAAAACTTGTTTTAAACCTGTAACATAAATATCGCTTAACAAGAATCTCTGTCAATTATCTTCTATCTATATTGCCATGGACTGAACTACACTGTCAACAGTCAACTATAACGAGACAGAGTGTTAAATAATAAATATGTTCTGGACTAGACTGAGATGATAATATGTCTCTGTTATAATGTATAGGGGACGAAGGCGCTTGCTTACGGATATAAGTCAATTATTATTAACAGAACTGTTAATAGATTTTTGTGTGTCTTGTTTGTGACTCTCCTTTTTTCCTCGTTCTCTCTTTCTCGATCTTTCTTTTGTATCTTTCTCTCTCTCTGTCTCTCTCTCTCTCTTTCTGTGAATCACATCCATTCCCTCACCCTCTCATTCTCTCTCTCTCTCTCTCTCTATTTTATTATTTCGGATGTTATGAAAGGCGGGTATATAAAAGATCATGGTAAAAATATATTGACAAAAAAATCGAACTATATCTCTCTCTCTCTTATCCTATGTGCTCTAATTTTGTCGGGTATACTACCTCGAGACTATCTTAATAGTCGATAGATTTAAACTACTCTCTCTCTCTCTCACTCTCTCTGTCTCTCTGTGTCTTCAACTATTGTAGAGTTGAAAATCTAATTGTATTCTGCCTTGAAGGCACGCTCTACAAAGAAACCTTGAAAAAGAAGAATCTATTGTAATGACATGATGTACCTTGAAATGACAAAACTTTTATTGTACGTCATTCAATATTTAAGAATGACGTACAGTAATTGACAATGACATATTTTGACTCCATTAAACTTTCCCCCGTCATAAAGTAATTCCTGAAAACACTTTACGCCAACTAAAGCGTCATACCAGTGTGGCTGGATCCATAGAATAAATTACCCACACCGGCAAAGCTAATCATCGAGCAACCCCCGCAGACCAACAAACCAGGTTTTGCTTTTAGTGCAGCCAATGATGTATCGACTGAAACAAATCGAGGGCAAATCGAGGGCATTGTAGTAATTGATAGTAACACAGACTTACTATTCCTTACGACAAAATATTATCCTTTTTTTTGCCATTAGTTTTATAGGTGAATAAAGAAGCACTCTAAATTATGAATGAAATCTTTCGATTTTTTTTTGTTATTCAACAACTTAGTTGTGTTGTTTAGCTGTTGAAGTTGTTATATTATTTTGTGTATAGTAAAGTACCCGACGGACCAAATTGGTCACAAGGCCGGTGAATACAGTATGAACTTTATTTAAACATTCTATACACATATTAGGTGCACAGTACACGAGCGGCAGCGTTCGACGAGAGTACCGAAGGTCCTGGGTTCGAATCCTGGTGAAGGCTAGGATTTATTTCCTGGATTCGAGGGTGTCCCTGAGTCTACCCAGCTCTGACGGGTACTTGACATTAGTTGGGGTAACGTAAAGGTGGCTGGGCATTGTGCTGGCCACATATCTCTTAGTATGCCGTGGCCACTAAAACTGTTGAACTTTCACGTTTAATATTTAAAGAAACGGTTACACAAAAAAAAAAAACAGTTGTTACAATCACATAAATGATACATCACTAACAATTATATAAATGCAAATAAAAATGCATAGATCTAGGTCTACATGATTTATATGACAAAGACAATATTTTAAGGGTCTCTTTTTTACTATACTAATTTCAAAGGGTGGAATATTTCCTTACAAACACTCTTGCTTGAAAAAAAGCTGTTCATCCTGCAGTAATTATCCCTTGCTGGGGGTTTGATTCAATTCTCATTTTTAAAATGCTCCTGGACGTCTTCATCTTCACAAAGCGACATCAAGTACAGCGTGCGTAAAGAAAAATGTCAGTCTTTAGATCAACTCCAACATAAGCAAATGTCTGTTTCTGTGATTTGTTATTACAAACACCAGTGTGATGGAGAATTGTCAAATCCGTAGAATGAATAGTCCGAGTCCGAGTCCAATATTACCACGATTGTATTCTGAGATGAATCTGATAAAGTTGAGGTAACGTTCACTTACAATCATTATAGTACCTTTGCACAATCCTTTTTTCTTTGCATACTAATTACACATCTCTATAGCGTCCGAATATTAGGATGCATTCCCGAAGGAGTCTGATCGTTAAGGAATTCGACTGGTCACTGGATAGTTCGCTGCAACATTTGGATTTTCTGTGTATTTTTGCTTGATCCAAAGCTTTTTCACTAAGCTAGTCCTTTGAAGCTCTCAACTCAGCTGCTACAATGAACACTTCAAAAATTTAAATTATTTGTTCCTTTTAAAAAAGTATAATAAATACATCTGTTCGATGCTTTAAGTAAGTGGTAATGGATGATTATATCAATAACAGAGATAAAAATCAGCTTTTGTGTGATTATGTAACATTTGTCTTTGACTTTCATTAATAAATAAACAAAAAAGGCAACAACACCAAAATGCCAAATGTTAGTTTTAAAGTTCAGGTGCCACCTCTCGCATTAATTTGTTTTATTGAAGGTTCATGGATGACTTTCAAATGTCACAATTACACATAATGGCTGCTCCACTTAGCCCGCATAATTCTCACTAACTCACTGAAGCCATCAATTTATTCTGCCACACAATATGCCAAGATAGATAACTCATTCAGATCATATTCACAACATATTATTGTCAGCCCTATTTTTTGTGTTCACGTCACAAGCACTATTTCTTTGCGTTCACGTCACACAGATCGACTTGATCCAAAAAAGGGGGGAAATAATTGTGGGTTTAAATATTTTTTTTCAATCGATAATCTCCCTTTTTATGTTGTAAAAAAAACATCATTGGAAAAAAAGAAGATGGAAAAATAAAACCATGTTTTCCAACGTAAAGATTGGACACCGGTTGTCAGTGGAACTGTAGAATTCTGGAATAATTCCCAGTTTTAATTTTACTGGCTTGCAGAGTTGGGTAATGGCAGAACGAAATATCACGTTTAGGCTCGGGTGGTTTAGCATGTGGGGAGTCGGGTGGAAACGTCTGGGGTTTCAAGTGATGCTATTCACTCCCGCGGGGTCTGTAGGGCGCCACCCGAGACTGCGGCAGTCTTGACATTACTTCAGGCATGATAGAGATACAAGCACCCTGAGATGTGGTAGCTTAAACTAGAAATATCAAGGCGCCAGCCAATGTTATAATTACAAGTTTGACTGTACGGAACGTTTGTCTGTAACTTTATTTAGACATTTTTTGATTTGACATCTTAAGTGGATGCTATTATTACTCTATGGAGAGGTTCCAATAGTCTACAAGAATATTTTAAGCACATAAAAATCAAATTTAAACTGAAGCCTTTTCATCAGCGATTGCTCCGTGTCGTATAGGCGTCAAGAGTGCTGGATAATTTCATCATAGTATTGACTGGACCAAAATAGACCAACACAGTGACATCCCATTGCTCATCACAATAAATTCAAAATATCTATTTGACGAGCTTAAGTCTCGTTGGTCTGTAGTTTCGAACTCTAACTTTCCACCCATTTAATACGTCTCAACAAAAAAGACCAGTCTCCCGGCACTTAAGTCGAGGTGTGGCGATCAGGGAGGGGGGGGGTCAGACCACAATCCTATTCGAGACTAGCCACGCCTTATGGGCGTGCCTTGTAACAAAGGGTGTGGTCTCCTCAGTGACTTGCACTACTCTGCTCCTCCCCACCTGCGGGTTTGTTCTGGATCATTAACGTGGTGGCTCGCTCGTATTCCTGCACTTTCGCCAGGTAGCACAGATTCAAGATTATAGGTCTGGCCACACATGCACCAGGGGCTTGGCGAGATATGCTGTTGCGCACATTGCTTCCTGCCCACCTAGTCTCGGGGCATCTCAGCAGTGCAATAAAATTTCGGACGCGGGACCCCCATGCGCTAGCCCACAGAAGTACTCTTAAAAATTAGCATATTTGTGGTTCTAGTAGTTTTACATACTTCAGCAGCTTTGAGGTCCTTGCGAGAACAAATGCATTTCATAAGTACTCTGTTTTCCCGAGTGGCATTCGGGCATGAAATGGGTTGACTGAACAAACAAGGAAAACCAGTAATTTAACATCATTTAAAACATTAATAAAAATGCAAGACTAGACTCGGACCACGGATGAGCGTAGGACGCAATACTCTTCTTTATAGAAGGAGCGTCTGTAATGTATAAGATAAGATAAGCTCCATGGGTACAGAAGTGCTAACCTCCCACCGCCAATGACCAGCGAGCTGCAATGCTCCTATTATGCGAACTCCTGACAAACGATTGAAAAATAATAACTAAGCCAAATCGATGTAAAAATAACAGCTATTCGTTTCTAGCCTGATGGGCTTCTTTTAAATGCATGGCCCACCCAAGCTGCCAGGAGTTAGATCAATAATTTTCGTTATGGGTATTTTCAAAAGTTAAAAAAAAATTGTGGTTTTCAAAAACCTAATATCTGTTGTTGTTTTTTAACATAGTAATTATATTTAATCACCTTTGCAGTCTTGGATAAACAAAAGCAGAAAAACAAACGGCAACGTAAAATATAAAAAAAAAACATTTTAAATAATTTATAATACAGCGATAAGCAAGGAACATTAACTTAGCACATACAACTCGAACTGAAAGTTCTCGCCCGTTTCATTAATAACTTACATCAACAAGATCATTAATTGTCTCCCCTTGGAATCTACAGTATGTTAGATGAAACGGAAATTGTGTGCGTTTTCTTTCCTTGAGGGCGTCCATTTTTCTTGAGCCTTTCGCCCGACTCCACCACGTTGGGGTGTCTGTGGCGGGGGGTGCGGTGCTATCTATGGATCGCCCTATTTATTTATCACATTTCATTTCGTCCCTCCGTCCAATTTCGGCCAGTCTGTAAATGGGAAGCATAAAAATGAATAAATAGAAAGCGGGTAAGAAAAACAAAATGGCCACGTCTGGCGGATTATTCCGGTATCTCCTTAAAGGGCCAGATAGAATTTAGGTCATTTATATACGTATACATTATCCGGTTGTCAGGCTGGACACACACTTAGATTTCCTTCTAGTCGATTCGGCAAGTCAATTTAAAACTAGTCATTATAACAGCAACACTGGATGGAAAAAAAAGTTTAGAAAAACAATACCAAGAAAATCTGGCCTTTTTTTCGGTACAAAGAATTGAAATAGCAATAACTGAAAGACACAAACTGGCATAGTGCCACACTCTCGGTGTTAATCTCATTTCTCAGATTCATCAGTTTAAAAAAGAGCATGATCTTTGTGAGACAGTTTATTATACAGCTCCATGATTGACAATAAAAAGAAGGAGAGAGAGAAGCCTTTCTACTTAAATCATAGCTTGTTACGGTATAAAAACGTGCTTTCTATTACTTACATATTAAAACATCTCCCAATGCCAAGAGAACATAAACACAACGAATAAAAAAAAAGTTTTTTCATTTTATATGTACGCGAAAAGGCAGTTAGTTCTATTTTTTTTTCTTGAGTGGCATTTGGCGCATGAAACGGGGTACTTGAAATAATAAGGAGGAAAAGTTATCAACTGAAAAAATAATTTCAAATCATTAACTAAAAAAATGCAAATGTCCACGCAAGACCAATTTGAGCCTTAGGAATCAGTGAAGCAGCGGTTACACGTTTCCGTGGCTACGACATCCTAGGGGATTGTGTGACCAGCACTAATGTCCAGTTACCTTTACTTTGTCCCCAAGTAAGGCCGGCTGGTCCTGCGGCTAGTACACGGGGCTGTCAACAAAAGCAGTCTGGGTTCTAGCCCAGACGCCGACCAATCCCTGCCGCCCTAAAGGAGTTTTTGGGCCTAGGAGCTATTGATCTTCTATCCAGAAGGAACGTCCGTAAACTTGAAGGTTTTATTAATGTCAGGTACCCATTAGAGCTGGGTGTACTCAGCCTTACTCTCGAGAGCAGTAAACAAAACTCTTAGCTTCCACTACAAAGTAAAACGATATAATTATACGTTTAGAAAAAGGAAAAAAAAAAGTGTGTTCTGTAACATATAAAAATATTTTTGAAATTTCAATATCTGAAAAATGGTGATGATAAGTAATAATGAAATACAAAGGTAAACACTTGAAAAAAGTTTTCTTAAACATCAAACTAAAAACTCATATCTTCATATTCAATAATTACTCTGTAATAATAACCTTATCTTTACAATGATGATCAGCAACGACGCAGATTCTTTGCTCAGCACACAAAAAAATATCTATCTCGTTATGTATATTTGTTATTTTGGGAAAAAAATCCGTAGGGTTCTTAATTACTTTATCTGATTTAACTATATTGATAACTTTTTATCGTTTGAACATTCATATTTTATTTTGTAAATATGCTATAAAATTAATTTATGACACCATTGCACAGCACAAAGTTATCACAAAGTTGAATGAGAAACGCAGGTAATTTAACAACTCTGCCCCAACGTTATCTATGCAGGCAACTGTGAACAACAAGTTAAATCAGAGACGAGTAAACAACCAATACAAAAAGTTAAAAAATACTGACAAAAATTCAACACTACAGACAAAAAGTTAACAATACAGACACACAGACAATGATATTAGTGGTCAATAGTAATCGCGCCTTTCCATGCTATTAGCTAAAAACACATGAGGACCACAAACAACAAGTTAACAAGACAGACAACAAGTTAACCCTTCCCGTACCGACCTACTTCTATCTATGCTGCCTTCAGTTCCGCTATATACGCGCCCGGGACTGTAAGGGTTAACAAGACAGAAAACATATCAATAGCTTAACACTATTCCCGACACTCACCGGCGCCATCGCTCCAAGATCTGAAAGCGAAATAAATTTTCTAGTAAATATTTTAAAACGTCTTTCGGTATCTGTCAATTCAAGTCTTAAGGGAGACAATTCCGTGACTTGCTTTTAATTTCACGCCCAGCATACAATCGTGGGGAGATCCCTGTACTTCTGTATTTGCATTTTTACTCTTTCTTGGTAAAAGTTCATCCAGTTGGGGGTGGTGTAATGATGTCCTCATTCTTGGTGGTGACGTTTCATCACTGCGGACAGTAAGTGGAGACGCTGAAGAGCAAACTCCACTGTTAGCTCCCGGCTCGCCAGTTTTTAGCCGTGATGAGTTAAGGAACATAACGGTTTTATTTTCGGTTGTCTTCACGTACTACACGCAACGTAAACTATTCCACGGGTCCAAGGGATGAATAGTCCCCAGCGCTAAAGTTTAATGGGAGTTCACTCCAGTAGCTTTTAATAGAATACTTATGTTTAAATAGTTTGCATCTAAAAGTTAATTTTTTTTACCCATAAATAATTGGAATTTGGAATATAAACGAAGCTCCAAATCGATGGCTCGAATACCCTTGAGTCAAATGTTGCGAGTACACCAGTCCCTGAGAGATATAAGTTGAAATGTCATTTAAATTATTAATGTGCGTGATTATCTATTACAGCAGGGCTCACAACTCAGTGAGCGTTCGGTACTATAAGGGCGTCTAAAGGAAACGATCTAAAGGGGGGGGGGGGGCTCATGAGATATACAGAACGCTGTTTCCTCGCTATTATACCGCTGATTTTGTTTATTTCATTTCGTTGTTTTTTTCTTATTCCCAATATGCTGTCAACTTTGGCCATTTTTTTTTATCAGTGGTGCCAAGTCTGTTGGGGGGGGGGGGGGAAAGGCTAAGACCAAGTCTGACATGTGGCTAAAACAAGCGCATATATAAAAAATATTTATAAGCTAATGAAAATGGACATTAGCTTGCAAAACAATAAATACGTGTGTGATTGACTTTAAATGTGTGATAAAGTTAAACGCTACATTAAAAAAACAAGCTTGATTTAGTTCTTGTGATGTTGATGGTCATTTGTATAGCGGGGCTCTCCATGCTTTCACACTGAGCATGTTAGTTGCGCTAGGTCGTCACGGTTCATTGGAGGCTGGCAATTCATCTGATGATACGTCTAACGACTCTGGCTTTGCTAAAAAAAAATATTGTGATCATCGTCCATCTAGAATCTGGATGTAAGTTCTAACTCTAACAATTCTATTATCATCGTCTACTACGCGAGGGGTGGGCAACATTTAGATAATAGTGTACCAAAGTAGCATTTCTAAATCATTCAGCGTGGCAACATCCTTCATGTCGTCCTTCTGTTTTCATTAGAAGATACTTGAATTTTCATTTTTTTTGTGGTCTTTTGCGTGCCATTTAAAACCGTACTACGTGGCACACCAAGATCCTGTCCGAGATTATCCACTCCACGGCACACTGATAGGGCATGCCGAGTAACAAATGGTACAAAGGGTACGGTCTCCCATTGACATGTACTACTCTGTTTCTACCCAACTGCATTTGAACAGACATGTTTAAAATACACCTATGCAGCTATGATATAGTACCAAATATAATAACATACAATCGTTTAAACTGATATATATACACATACATATAATTTATGCTTGCACGAATACATACGCACTAAAGTACAAACTTACATACTTATATTATACATAAATTGCACTGACACATATGCAATTACACCCCAAATGAATAATACACAAATACACGTACACGCATATAAATGAACAATTACATATGTTCAAACTAATACAAAGAAAATATTTTACTTAAGCCTTCGGTTTCGCCTATTATTATCAATATATATAATTACCGTGAGTTTGTTTATATGTTTGCTTATATATTTATGTATGTGTTTGTCCAACATAGGCTCCTAAGCCGTTTGACTAATCGGGCCAAAAGTTAAATGTGTAAATTGGAAACGTCCTCCAATAGAAATTTTTATTATATAAACAATAGCCTATTGCTTAATTCGTAATTATTTTTTTTAAAATAAACTTAGACCTATTGATAATCACCGTATGTTAAAGTTCTAAACTGCCCGCCATTTCAGAATGATTTCCCTTTGAAATGTATTCAATAAAATTGAACAAAAACTAAATACCGAAAGATACGTTCTCATTACAGTTTATATTGTAATAGTGTCAGTTATTTTTTTCTTTCTCTTTCAACAAAACACATTCATTGTAATGATTCGTTTCTCCGTCATTTTGACAAACATAACCACCAGTTATGCATAAATACACTAACATACACATATATTAACAATTACATTTATTCAAACTAATACACAAAGAAAATATTTTACTTAAACATTCAGTTTCGCCTATTATCATATCTGAAACGACTAAATCTAAAACCGAATTTACCACGCTGTTCTAAACGATGCCTTCTCCTGTCAGCTCAGCGGGACGTCTCTATTCGTGAGTACCATGGACGATTATAATATAATGTGTAGACAGCGTAAGTGGTAGTGGCGTCATTAAGGATGATTCTGGAACATGAAAACTTTCCAGGAAAGCTGTAGTTTTAATGTAGGGGCAGATTTAAGATTACAGAATCGAAACGTGTGTGTGTGATATGCAATGATATGGAATGGGTGTTATTTCATACAAGTCACAGTACTAGCACATTATACAATGTTTAGGTTTTCTATCATCTCTATCTAACTAGCTATCCTAGGCTATCCAATGTATCTGTCGGACAGTACATACGTCCGTCAGTCTATCTAGCCCGTCAGTCTATCTAGCTATGAATTATAATAAATAATCTATGAATCTATCTATTTCTCTATCTGTCTATTCGTATTCGTATTCCATTTCAGCCAAACTACATATTATCACCTCTATATATGTATCTATGTAACTGTGACCATATGGATCTATCCATTTATATGTCTGTCCGTAAGTCCGTTCATTCCTCAACATAAAGTGCTTGCTAGTATTATATCTACATATCAATCTGTCTATCTATCTACAATTATATCTACCCATCTATCAATTTCTAAATGTATCAATCTATCATATTATCAATTTTTCAATCGACCAATACATCGATCTGTCATCACTCCTTAACTCTATAAATCTAAATGTCTATATATCTAATAGTCCGTGAGTTCGCCTGTGCCTCCATCTATCTACCGATCTACTATTCTATGTATCTATGTGTCTATTTACCAATCCCTAATAACTATCAACATCGCGCCTCCTTTAACCCCATCTCTCATTCAACATCCATCTTTCTTCTTTATTTCTAATCTTTTTGAATCTCTTTTTATTCACGCACCACTTCACGTTATTCTCTCCATCTGGGTTTCATCTCTCTATCTAATCACATCCTTATACAACACTACCCACAGAAACACACACCCACCCACACACACACATATATATAACCAGACACGTGTAAATATTAAGCCAGGTATATTGATCACGTCTGTTCCCCAATTTACAAAGTAAATCCCTCAATTTTTCGAATGCAAATCTTTAAAAAAAAATATAAACATGTTTAAAAACCCACAGTAAATACAAGGGCTAGATCAATGAACACTATTAATGTCGCTTCTTACTTGTCATGCATGGACATCTGTTACCTCAGATGGGTTTCCCCCCTTTTGTTACCGCAGACGTAAGCGCTATTACCTCCCATGCTTCAGGACGATGTAAAAATACGTCTGCTGTGATTGAGTGCTATATCTACTCAGACGGACAACAGCATAAAGAAAAATCTATGGAGTGGCGCTGATTCTGGTGGCGTGGGCGAAGCGTTTGGATGGGCCATTTTATAACTTTAGTTTTTATTTTATTGTAGCTCTTGTGCAAACTTAAATTTTTAGAAACCCCCCCCCCTTCTCATCATCCTCATTCCTCCCTTCTCACTTTCTCCTCACTATAAACATGGAAGCTGTTCCCCCCGTAACTGTTCTGGAAAAAGGCAGCGCTTCCAGAACTTTAAAAGAAATATATTTCGCGACCAAGTAATGTTTTTATACTTCTTCGTGACCCACTTACATTTTATCGCCATTTTATTTTAGTGACCCACTTACATTTTATCGCCATTTTATTTTAGTGACCCACTTACATTTTATCACTATTACTCGCACTTTAAATAACATAAACAATATCTATAGTTCCACACAATTGTCGAGATGAGTGACTTCTATACTCGATGAGAGACTTCTATACTCGATGAGAGACTTCTATACTCGATGAGAGACTTCTATACTCGATGAGAGACTTCTATACTCGATGAGAGACTTCTATACTCGATGAGAGACTTCTATACTCGATGAGAGACTTCTATACTCGATGAGAGACTTCTATACTCGATGAGAGACTTCTATACTCGATGAGAGACTTCTATACTCGATGAGAGACTTCTATACTCGATGAGAGACTTCTATACTCGATGAGAGACTTCTATACTCGAGGGCTATAGCTAAATTTAGATTCAAATATCACAACTTGTCCGAAATATCATGTTAAAGGTTTTTAATCGTTAGAACATCATGATAATTTGAGTTATTTGCCCTTCACTATTAGTACCCAATAATGTTGATTTAGTAGTTGGGTCCCGGTCGCGACCCTGCATACGGCATATGAAACTTTTCAATTCTGAATTTAGAGAAACACCAACCTGAAACCCATCTCTATATTTGTGACAACACTATCGTCAACACTGATTCCAGTTTGCAGACTTTGTATATTTATAATATTTATAATATTTATAATATTTATAATATTTATAATATTTATAATATTTATAATATTTATAATATTTATAATATTTATAATATTTATAATATTTATAATATTTATAATATTTATAATATTTATAATATTTATAATATTTATAATATTTATAATATTTATAATATTTATAATATTTATAATATTTATAATATTTATAATATTTATAATATTTATAATTTGTATATTTATAATTTGTTAGAGGAAACAAATGAGGGCACCGTGGTCGAGCGGCAGAGCGTTCGGCTGGCGAACCGAAGGTCCTAGGTTTGAATCCTGGTGAAGGCTAGGATTTGTTCCTGGGACTGGAGGGTGTCCCTGAGCCTACCCAGCTCTGATGGGTAGTTGACATTAGTTGGGCTAAAGTAAAGTCTGCTGGGCGTTGCGCTGGCCACAGCATCCCATTGGCCACAGAAATTGGTGAGCACTGCTCCGCCGGCCCAATGACCGATTCGGTCCGGCAGGTACTTAACACTTTTTTACTTATAGGAAACAAGGAGTGTCGTCTGCTCTAATCTAAGCTAATTTTGTTCAACTTGTAGAAACACTGACTATCTTTGTATTGTACGAAACGCGAGTTATATACTGTATGCAATTATTTGTTTACAAAATATAATGTAAATACAATTAAACCATCTTCCGTGCACCAATGCTGTGGTCGGCAACTTTTTGATAATAGTATGCCAAAGTAGGATTTCTAATTTTTACAGCGTGCCTAGATCCTTAAAAGTTATCCTGCTCTAATGCCCAATTTCTTTTTGAGAGACTTGAATTGCATCATTCTGGTGGATCTTCCGCGTGCCATTGAAAATCGCTCAACGTGCCCATGTCTGGCACGCGTTCAATAGTATTTCTCAATCAGGTTGTTTTTTTTTTTGCTGGCGGGCTCTTTCATTGAAATCTTATTTAAGAAGAAAACCAAACAAACAAACAATGCCTCAGTTATGTAACTGAAGTAACATGTTGATTATGTGCCCGCGTCTACAGAAGATTGTTGAGCCAGAACTCTGCATCTAAATGTGTGAAACAATATGGCCAGACATTCTCTTGACAACACCATCCCATCGTTAACATCTGCATCCTCATCAATCAAAATGTCTCGAATAAAACAGCAAAAACAGAAACCATGTAAAGGTCAAAGGGTGCAATAAGAAAACGAAATATTTCGGAGCCCAAATTTTATTTCTCCTAGAAAAACAACTAAAAAAATTGAAATAAATCTGTAAGGCCAAACGAATCTTGGCAAAAATAATTTTCGCTTAAGAAAGTAATAGCTATGGTTAAGTCTGTAATCAGGTTTTAATTTTTGTAGCTCACCATAAAAATGTGAATAATTTTTTTTTTGCTGTTTAAAAAAAAAAACTCTATGAAGAACTATAGAAAATCGTGTAAAAATATGTTTTTTTGCTGCTTGTTTATTATTTGTTCCGTGTGACAGAAAAAGAAATATGTGCGCAAATTTTAGATCTCTTTTAAACCACTTAAAGA
This sequence comes from Anisus vortex, assembly GCA_949126835.1. Classification (NCBI taxonomy): domain Eukaryota; kingdom Metazoa; phylum Mollusca; class Gastropoda; family Planorbidae; genus Anisus; species Anisus vortex. The sequence continues at coordinate 10,260,889 of OX421492.1, read as the reverse complement.
AAGCTGGGGGGGGGGGAAGAAATAATTAGGCTGCTTCAGGTGAAAGTTTTTAAGAGAAACATGTGCACTTTCACGTGAACATAGACGGATGACATCATAAGCTATATTTAGACACCAATCTTGCGGTTTGACTCGTGTTGCGTCGACAGTTAATGATGCAGCTAAGGCGTTTTTTACTGCAAGCTTCAGTTTATAATATGCATGTGTTGGATTAAAAAATACAAGTGGTGCGGGTTGAGGTCGGAGTGAAATTAGGACCACCCTCTAGTTTTGAGAGAGAGAGAGAGAGAAAGAAAGAGATATTATGTAGAGTCAAAGAGATAGGGATGGGAAGACATAGATGAATAGAGAGATGGAGAGGGAGAAATAAAACAGAGACAAATAAGCGCGGGAGAAATATAGACATAGAGAGACAGACAGAAAGACACGCAGACGCGAAACGACACAGCAAGCGAGATAGAGAGAGAAGAGGAGAAGGAGATATGGAAAGAGATAAAGAGGAAGGGATATAACTTGTGTAACACTTCAATCCCTGAATTAATATTCAACAGAGTTATCGATGAAAAAAATATCATACTTTTGTTAGGTACTGATTGGTAGTTGATTGGTAGTTCGACCAGTAAATCCGATAAGATTTGAAGAATTTAACAGGTATACACCTACCAGTATATTGTGTTGGATATACACCAATAATCTCGCAATGCAAATAATAAGTAGTTTATATTTGTTTTTGCGACTTAAGACTTTCGTGTAAAGTTTGTCCACAACACTCAGCTTAATGAATACAATCACAAGTCATGTTAATGTTAATAAATATATCACTAAACGGAACGTTGATGTACATGTCTTTATGATAACAACACTATTAGATCAGTTTTTTCAGGATAGAGAAAACGGCTGCGGGAGACACCTGACAAAGAAACCATTATTTGACAGTTTTAATATCACCCATTTTCATCATCACCATTGCCCGTCACCACAGCTGGGGTATGGGCCGCCAAGCACAGATCTCCAGGGTCCTCTGTCCTTCCTTAGCCATAATTTCTAGTTGGTTCCAGTTGTACTCCATCTTTGTAGTGTCTTCCTGAAGGTCGCGTCGCCTCTTTTCCGCTTGCCTTGGGGGTTCAACTTCCTGTGCTTGCCTGGTGAAAACTGGCTGGCGGTTTGAGGAAGGTGTGCCCTATCCAACCCCCGTCTCCTTTTTCTGTTGCCTTCTTCAACAGGACGTTGGCAGGTTCTTTGCCAAAGGTTGGCAGTGTAACACAAAATTGTCAGAAATATCTTATCTTTTTTCTTCATTCTGATTGTCTTAAGCTTAAAGACAAATAATTTTTTTTCTCTCTCCATATTCTCATTTGACGTGTTTAAATAATGACACAATGTTTGCCAACAATTGAATTTTTTTTTTAAATGATAAATTGAACAAAAATGATAGCATGCTTTCTTTATATAAAAAAATCTATCATAACGTTGTAATTGATTGTCTCGTTTTTAATACAGTAACCTTGACCTGAATGATGCACTCCAGATCGGCTTGTTCTGTTTGTGTTCTTCTATTTAATTAATTGTGTATTAGGGATTTGCAATCAGGATTACAATGACATAGAGCAAGGGTCGGCAATTTATTTTATTACAGTGTGCCAAAGTATAATTTCTATAGCTTGAATAGCCCACAATCCATATAATGTATCTACGAAGTAATCACGTGACATATTCAGTGAACTTTGTTGTTGTTTTCTGTATCTCCCCGGTAGGTGGCGTAACAGTGAAAAAGGCTGTTTATTAGAACATGCTCAAACGTGCCACACCATAATCACACAATAATCATTCCACACAACAATAAGAGAAAGAGACTGTATCCAATATTAAAGTGGACACATCAACATTCTTATTTAATTGTATTTAATGTTGTTTGTATCAAGAAGTATTGCCATTATAGTAATTATAGGCTATACAAGTCCACGCAAATGTCCGCTTTAAAAAGAAAAGTTTATCAATATTTAATGTCTGTAGTTCGTGAATGGGTCCAATTGTGTTGTGTCTTGTTATTGTTTGTTGTTCTATTCTTGAAAGAGATTAATTATAAGATTACAGCGCCAAGTTCTAGCCAGGAACACTATTTCCTGTTAATGGGCGAGGCTATCAATGATCTATATGGTCCATTGATTGATCAAAACTGACCGCATTCTCACGAAATGTATCGCCTCCAGCAGCTCACAGACAAATTTAACTCTGCACTATCTTCGTTAGGTATTGTTTTGTTTTTAATTATTCATTCGCCAACAGAGAAAAGTTATATTAAAAACAGATGACGTTTTGTTGTTTTATGTTATATCTTATCTTATCTTATATATACATTATCATTATACATTACAGACGATCCTTCTAAAAAGAAGATTATTGCATCATACGCTCATCCGTGGTTCGAGTCTAGTCCTGCATTTCTATTAGTGTTTAAAATTATGTTACTTGTTTTCCTGGTTTGTTCAGGTAACCTATTCCATGGCCGGATGCCACTCAAAAGAAAAAAGAGTTCGTATATGCAATTATTCTCGCATAAGGGATAGTTTTAACTTTTAACTAAATGATTAGCGTATAGACACACATAGACAGACATAGACACACACAGACACTTATAGACACACAGACACACATAGATCAGGGGATATTATGAGTTTTATTTGGTAGGGTATGTTTAAAAAAGGTTCCCTCAACTTTTTTTGGATTGTGTAATAAGTTATAAAAACAAACAAGACTCCAGGACTCCAGATAATAAAGAATGACCGAGTCAGGAACCACAAATTCCACGAGTCAGGAACCACAAATTCCACGAGTCAGGGATCAAGGTTTCACTGAGTCAGGAATTAAGAAAGCCCAAAGTCATGGATCATGAAATCCCGAGACGGGGCTCTTCCATCCCAGAGCTATAATCATGGAATTCCGACGTCTGCAATTAGGGAAATCCCTCATGTCTGAAAGCAAGGAATCTCTGAGTCTATCATGGAGAAATCCACAAGGAATGAAGGAATTCCCACAAGCGTAAAATCAAGGAATCCGCAAAGTCGGGAATATAAAAAAAATACCGGAATCAGGGATCATGGAATATCCGGGCCAGGGATCAAGGAACTCCCGATTCAGGGATCACCTGTATAAGCAATCCCAAAGTTGTATACAGTGTTGTTTCTGTTGACTGGGTGGGCGGTTTGGACCAGAGTTGAAGTAGACCAGGAATCAGGTCCTCAATTAGCTCAACACGTAGCATGGTGGTGGCCGTCCGAGTTGGGGAGAAATAAAAAAAACTAAGTCGAACACGAGGTGATCTTTGGATCGATAGAGTTATAGATTAACGATAAGTGAAAGAAGGAGGGGGCGGGGATGTAGCATCAGGGAACGATGGATAGAACGAAATGTGAGTCTGTGTGTGTGTGTAGGAGAGACAAAGAGAAAGAAGGGGAAAAAGATATAGAATGTGTGCGCTAGAGAGGAAACGAGAGACACTGAGAGCTCTTTTTAGTCATTTTAACGGGAAGAAAATTATTGTTTTATAGCTAGCAACGGGTGAACTATGACGTTGACAAAGAGAGCGAAAGAGAAAGAGAGAGAGAGAGAGAGAAAAGAGAGAGAGAGAGAAATAGAGAGAAATAGAAAAAGAAATAGAGAAAAGAGTGAGCTGAAGAGGAGAGATACTTGAGATCTCATTTCAGACATTCTATGGGAAGAAAATTACAGTTTTATAGCATGCAACGGGAGAGCTATGACGTTGAGAGAGAGAGAGAGAGAGAAAGAGAGAGAGAGAGTATGGGAGAGAATGGCCATTGACAGCGTGAGAGTATTCAATAATAGTTATTATAAAAACGATACATCAACAATAGAGCATGCTATCATGATCTTAATATGGAAACTTGTATTCGTTATGAAAATATTGTAACGAACAAATGAGAAATAGAAAATATGAATCTTCATTTGTTTGATACTAATTAGTATTCGATTTTCTTTACAATGTTTTGTTTTATACATAATGTACATGACTAAGTGCAATATGGTTTATAAAATACATTGTGCAATATAGAGCTAATATTTATTAAGAAACCACAAAACGTTTAAGTATGTACAATATTGTATAGCCAATAACTTCAGATGTTCACCAAAACATTTAATTATTTTACCATTTTTTCTTTTATTTATGCAAAACTATAATCACATTTTAGTCTATTTAAAAAGAAAAGCTTATAATCCTAGCTCATATCACTAAGGAGAGACAACTGACAACGCAAGAACCTAATCTTGGACCGTGTTATTCACTCAGATATTTGGTTGAAAGATTTAAGCAGGGGCGAAGAAATTATAGTATTGATTAAATGTCCGATCCAGCCATTTCACTGGCTCTATTACGTACATAGATTATATAGTCCTTTTTTAAATCAATTTTCCATACGCCTTGTGACTTCGTATAGCTAAGTAGATCTTATTCAACTGACCCTTTTTACATTTTAGTATTAGAAGTATCGGGGTAGGATTTTATTTTACTTTTCGTTATATGGCTCTTTACATTTATGAATATATATGTATATGTAAATGAGAGTGAAAAAAAATCCCTTTTAATACACGGCATAAAATGGGATTGTATGGCCAGTACAATACTTAGCCTACACATTTAATTTTTTAAATCTAGCTATCTATTTAAATATCTATTTATATATCAATCTATCTATCTAACTATTTAACAATCTATCTATCTATATACCAATCTCACCATATATCTATCCATCTATCTATGAATCTATTTATATAGGCTATATCAATCTATTTAGCTATATATCTAGCTATAAATAAATCATCTATCTATCTATTATCCTATCTTTCAATTTATCAATCTATTAAGTTTTTCTTCGTCAAAGATTCATAAATGGCATTATTTACAACGATATTCTCCTTTTATTTATATCTATATATATCATGCATATTATAAGAATATTAAAAATCGAATGTAATCATTTATATTGAGATTTGTTAACAAAATTTTTTTTCAACCTAAAAGAAAAGATTCTGATAAAACAAATACAAATTTAAAAAAAACTAGAGTAAAACAGAAACAAAGATTAACAAATGAACCACAAAACTCTATTATTTCCTGTAACTATAGTTTAAACATTCTTTAACTTTGTTCTTTATTCTACATGTAATTTGAAGCCATTAAATGGATTTTAACATGGGGATAAAAAGGTCCATCGTACTTCTCTCTGTCTCTCTATTTCACTTTCTCTCCATCTCAATCATTTTCTCTGTCTCTCCCTCGTTCTCACTCTCCCTCTTTTCTTCTTTCATCCTCTCTCTCTCTCTATCTATCTGTCTCTCTCTCTCTTACTCTCTCATTCTGTTAACACTTTATTTACACAGGGTTATCAGCCCTTGCATCGTATTTCTTTTCTAAACGAGTGTTTACCATTATATTTCAAAACAGCGGGATCTCTGTGCTTTTGAGATCCGAAAACATGCGCAGATCTGGAATCAATGCCATCTGTAGATTGTTGTGGGGGGGGGAGGGTATTATACGATTACCTCTTCCCGTGCACCGCTCACCACTCCCCCTCCACGCTTAATCCGCCAGCAAACTCACCCGGGGGAACAATGCAGGGCTTTATGCTCCGCGGTTTGGGTTAAGGTTAAGCCACGGTCTATGGGAGGAACAACGTTCAGTCATCAGTGGCAGGAGTATAGCCGAACTTGTGTTCTGAGTGATTTTTTTCATTTGATTCCTTGCCTCTCTATTTAGGTATGGCAGGCCGTGGCGAGGGCTTGGAGCTGGTATGTCTGACATGCATCGAGGAACAAAGGAGTGCAAAAATGCCATAGAGTGTTTAGTCTATGTGTCATGTCTATCATAAACATCCTGATGTTCGTAGAGAAAATGCGATCCGCTTATTACACGCATCTCGCAATCTTCGCGTCACAGTGTATAAGAGACTCGCCAAGCTGTAATCTTTTTTAAAGTAATTACTGCGTGTGTGTCTATGTCTATGTGTGTTTGTGTGTGCCTGTGTGTGTGTCTGTGTGTGTCTATGTGTGTCTGTATGTGTCTGTGTGTGTCTGTGTGTGTCTTTGTGTGTCTGTGTCTATGTGTGTCTGTGTGTGTCTTTGTGTGTCTGTGTCTATGTGTGTCTGTGTGTGTGTCTATGTGTGTCTGTGTGTATGAGTGTCTGTGTGTGTCTATGTGTCTGTGTGTGTATGTGTGTATGAGCGTCTGTGTGTGTTTATGTGTATATGTGTTTTTGTGTGTGTCTATGTGTGTCTGTGTGTATCTATGTGTGTCTATGTGAGTCTCTATGTGTGTCTATGTGTGTCTCTCTGTGTGTCTATATGTGTCTATGTGTCTATGTGTGCCTATATGTGTGTTTGTGTGTGTCTGTGTGTGTCTATGTGTCTTAAATTGGTGAGGGAGACGAAGGCCGGCAAGCACTACTGCTCCACTTCTCTACAGAAAATTAGAATTTTCTACCGATGCCAGGTCGTTCTCAGTTTATTTGGGATGAGTTTAGCACGACTCTGTTTTTTAAGACCTGTATCCCCCATCGATAGGCAATTGTATGCTATGTTGTAACTGTACTACTGTGTGCGATGTAGAATATCTGGAAACGGGACCCATTAGCCCTGGCTCTATAGTCCACAGCCTCTGCTGTTTTGCTCAGCTTACACCTGTAGATTAGCCAGACCTAGAGACCTGTTTTCACACGACTGTGATGCTATATGGGCACTGGTCGTTAGATTTGTAGGCATACTATAGTATTGTGTGGCCAGACCAAACTGTCTTCAATTTATTGATATAAATTTCTCAACTTATTTCAGGATTAAGAAGATGAAAACTATCAAACGGAATATAAAGTAAAAAGTCTATATTACTATATCACACGACCTCCCATTTCACTGTATGGTTAAATAATATCACAATCTTATAGTCTTATCATACTTTAATGACCCACTGCCGTATTCATAAAATTCTCTATAAAACTTGCAAACTTTCGTGTGTCATACAGATTTTTAATAAAACACTTTATTGATTGATATTTTCTTCTAAACGAAAAGAAAAAAACAACAACTACATCACCAGCTAATTAATTTCCTTTGGGCTAAAAATAGAAATTGCCCCGTTCATAAATGTAAGCTGTATCGATGTTGTCTTCAGCGAATGGTGGGGGGTCGGGGGGGGGGAGGGGGTGTGTGGATAGCCAGATAATATGAAACCGTTCCCCCTCGAGACCTTAATCGAAAACAAAAAGTTCCAACTTCATGGATGAGACTTCGCTGAGCCCAAAGTATAATCTATAATGCTGCGTGACTTAATACAAGACTGGGCGAACTTTCAACTTTAGGTCAGACTGACCTTCCAGGGGACGAAACTAAAGAGCTTCTTTATGTTTAGTCTTTTTCTTTTTTTTTCATTTTTAAAAATGAATTTCTTTTATTACAATGAATGTCGTAATGAGAGTGAAGACGTCACTTCCTAACTCTGTCTCCCTCACTCTCTCTCTCTATCTCTCTCTCTCTTTCTCTCTCTCTCTCTTTCTCTCTCTCTCTCTCTTTCTCTCTCTCTCTCTCTCTCTCTCTCTTTGTAATGTATGTTTTGAAACAAGGTTTGAGGCAACGAAATTTCCACTACAAGTATTGCTATAGGAAGTGACATCATACTTTAAAGCCACTGGCACTAGTGGAATCACTTGCAAGAGGCCTGGGCAAAGGAAGATAGATAGATAGACAGATAGATAGATAGATAGATAGATAGATAGATAGATAGATAGATAGATAGATAGATAGATAGATAGATAGAATGATAGATAGATAGATAGGTGATAGAAAGATTGGTTGAATGAGCTGGAAAAATATGAATATTCTGAATAAAAATGAACGTCAATAATTTCTAAGACATATAAAAAATATAATATTGTACTAGAGGATTATCTAAACTGCTGTATCTTTGCAGACATTCTTTATTCAATAGAAGAAGATTTTTACAGAATATATCCGACATGGAATGGGTTACCTGAATAATCCAGGAAAACCAGTAACTTAACCTCATTGAAAACACTGATCAAAACGCAAAACTAGAATCAGACCACGGCTGACCGTAGGACGCAATACTCTTCTTTTATAGAAGGGGCGTCTGTAATATATAAGATAAGAGAAGATAAGATTCACATGTTGTTAGTGAAAAGCCCCCTCCCGTTACCCCCCCCCTCCCACCTCCAAATATAGTTACCTAAAGAAATAAAACACCTGTTGCTTTTGTTATGACATACTACTAGGAGAACAGTTGTTTTTAAAGTAGATTAATTTCTAACTCACTCAATAATCTTGGCGAAATTTTACTTTTCTTTCAACATGAAACTTATACAGTTTTAATTATTTTGTTTATATCAACGTACAGTAAACTGTTTCCATTGTATCCGCCCTACTTATAGCAACACACTTCTTCGTGTTCTGCCACTTCCCCCCCCCCCCTTTTTATTCACTTGCTTGTCCATTTTCACTGATGCACTTTCCTCTTTAGTTTACAACCCATTCAAATTTAGCAGGTTGTTTGTTTGTTTTTTACATTTTCTATTTACTTTATATAGCTAGTCCATCTTTTCCTTTATGTTAAAAAAACAACCGGTTTATTTATTTATTTATTATTATTTTTTTCGGTAGAGTAGAAAAAAAAACCAACAGAAATAAACAATTCACTGTCAGAAAATTCAGAATAAAATTCAGAAAAGAGCTGCCATGCTCATTACTAGCAAATATTTACAACTGACAAGAGTAAAACCAATAGTTAAATCACTAAACCAAGAAAGACCAGAGGACATAAGGGCAATGTGTATAGTAGTAATAATACATTAGGCATTAAAATCGTATTTAGAAATATAACACAATAACAACCTTTTGCAATGTTCAGATAAACATAAGGACAAAAAAACTTTCCTTATCCCTTATGCGAGAACAAATGCATACGAGTACTATTTCTTCCCGAGCAGCATCGGGGCATAGAATGGGTTGCCTGATCAAACCAGGAAAACCAGTAACTTAACAACATTTAAAACACTAATAAAAATGCAAGACTAGCCTTGGGCCACGGCTGAGCGTAGGACGCAATAATCTTCTTTATAGAAGGAGCGTCTTGTAGTCTAATAAATAAGATAAGTATGAAAAAATCAACAAAAGTGTTTAAATGAACTTTATGTTTGCTCTCGTGTGGCGATATCCAGTTATGCATTTGAAGGTCAAGATGGAAGCAAACACGATTTAGAGTTATCGAGACGTTTTTCATTCTTGTTCTTGGCAGCTCAAACTTTTCTTCTTTTTGAGTTACAATTGATACTTACATAGAACTCAATAGTCGATAGATTATAATGATTTTGTTATAAGACTTAACAATTTTGAAAATTAATGGCCCTATTATTAAAAATAGTTATAATAATAATGATTACTCTATATACCAAATCTTTCCTAGCTATAGCATGCTCAGTGCCCTTTAATTTCCACAATTCAGGATTTGAAAGGGATTATACTAAAAAAGAATTCTCAGCCAGGCACAGGCTTAAAATTTGATCCAAGATGCTGCTAAGTGTAGCATACCTTTATGTTTGTACCTGGATCGCCGGTTATTAGTCAGGTACCCGGGAACCAGTTTCCGTTGATTTTTTCATAGACCCTACCGCACAACCTGAGAGCTTATGGAACGAATAATGAAATTAATGAAAGAATCATCTCGCAGCTTCCACAGGAGACTTGATAATTCGATATCTCATAAAAAAATCTAAAACAAAATATCTTGTTGTGATTAGCAACACTAAACTAAAGCCCACACGTTGATTTTCTAATTTAAATCTCTAATTGTCTTTTAACAACAACCAACCATTTCCTCAAATTTTGAAAATATTAGGCTATGTCCAACTTAATGGCCAACTTAATGTCCGATTTAATGCAATGAAAATAAACACACCGAAAGTAATGGAGTTAAAAATTCGAAAAAAAGCTTTAAAATTTGACAATCCTTTGCATCAAATTCTAATCAACCTGCCTCCATTAATTTTTTTTTTTCTAATTCACACGAATTGCAAGCCGGAATACTTAAATTTTAAAATTTATAATGACGATTTAATCATGTATGGCCCTAAAACAACATCTCTAATTGATCATTGCAGTTTTGGGATGTTTCGCTTCATTTTATTTGACGTCCCTAAGCCCGACGTGAATCCGGTACGGACCCGGCTAATGCGTTATATCGGATCGAGTTAATTTCTGAAAAAGTTGTCTTCTCCTTGTCTAATGCAATAATATTTCTTTTACTCGTCTGCAACGTTTCAGACGAGATGAGATCAAAGATGGCGCGCGCTCTAAATATGGACCAATCAGATCTCCACAGGTAACTTGATATTAGATTATTTTTTTTGCCGCGTTCTTGACTCAGTCAGATTTGGATCCTGTATTTTTTTCTATCATTCCGAGTAGTTATTAAATAGAGCTGTCATCACAATCTAGAATTTTGAAATAAAGATGGTTTGATTCTTCGGGAAAAGATTTGCTGATGTCATCAAAGTGACGTCACGGTTCTTTCTTCTATGTTTGACTTATTATAACTAGTCTATCTCTCAAGGCCAACTTATGCCAGAAAGGTTACATTTTAAATTCTTTTTTTTTTCGTTGTTGTTTTTAGTAAAAGAGAAGTAATTTTAAATCATGTAAGGGATATAAGTCGTCCAGTGATTTTATCTATCACTAAGGAATTGTATTAACTACCACAAAGCCTTTCAACCTACAAATCCTCGACATCAATCCGCGTGCTCTAGGCACTTGCCAAAGTAGCTCTTGTGTTATCCACACGTATATATCTCTCTGGACTTCTTAAAGTTAAGTTACATTGAAACACTACACCTGTACACGCCCAATTGGTATTTATAGTTCTACAATTCAAACTATTTAAATACAGATAAAGCCAAAAATCAGATTGAATAGGCCTATATCAACTAAAAACATCGCACAAACAAACGAAGCCTCCCCCCCCCCCCCCCTAAATATATTTCAAGATTGTGACTTTACTCAGAATTTTATAAGATTTTTTTTATCTTATCTAAAATATTACAGACGCTTCTTCTACTACGAAGGAGATCATTGCGCCCTACGCTCATCCGTGGTCTGAGTTTTGCCTTTTTCATTAGTGTTTTAAATGATGCTAAGTTAATTTTGCTTTAATTTTAATTTCGAAATAAAAATGTATTGGAGGCAAATGCGTTTTGTTGCAAAAAAAGTTACTATCCTCCAAAATAAGAAGAAATAAAATCATCTATGAGAATTCCCCAGAGAAAGGGGAAAAAGTTGTTGATCTCATTATTGACTGACGGAATATTTTTGATCACGAGACGAAATATTGCCTTTAATGAGGTGTGTGTGTATGTGTGTGGGGGGGAGGAGGGGAAGGTAATGAAAAGGTGAGCAGTGCACGAGACTGCAGGCGGCAAATCTAATCCTTACTTCTGCACTTCTCAAAATAACATTCTTAAGTGGGATCACAGCTTCCGCGAAGCATAGTTCCAATTTAATTTATGACATCCAGAATTCATTTTGGTTTAAAGAGGGAAAGACAATAAATAAAAAAAATGGAAAAGAAGGGGAATGAGAGAGAGACAGAGAGAGAACAAAAAGATAAAAGACAAAGGAACGAGAGTCGAAATGAGTGAGAGTGGAAAAGTGAGGTAACTCAACGAATTCCATACAGTAAAGATGCTTTCTATTCTGTGGAGTTCACGTGCTGCAGGCAGAGTTCTCCCGCCACTCAATTTATTTACACCTTAATGTCAGCACTAGGTGCTCAAAGTACCCCGTCATCTGGGGGCCCCTAATACGGAATGTGAGCTGGGGCGTGTGGTGGAGGGGGGGGAAGAGGTGAGTACACGAGGATTTCGGAGGGCGACAAGAGAAGACAAAAAAAAAAAGCGCCTCAGAGTGCGAGTTGTAATACGCAGCAGACGTGGTGTCAGCCTGATTTGAATTTTGAGTGTGTGTGTGTGAGAGAGTGTGTGTGTGAGAGTGTGTGTGTGTGTGAGAGAGTGTGTGTTTGTTATAGTGTGTGATGTCTTTGTGTGAGTGGGTTTGTATGCGCGAGCTTTATTTCGTTCTTACTGATCTTTCTTTATGGGGGCCCACAGGTTTCTCTGTTGGTCTTTCCTCTGATAATTCGTATCAGTGATGTACCTTAGAGCATCGAGTATAACAGACAGAGAGAGAGAGGGGGAGAGAGAGAGAGAGAGAGAGAGTGAAAGAGATAGAGAGAGAGTGAGAGAGAGAGAGTGAGAGAGAGAGAGACAGAGAGAGAGAGACAGAGAGAGTGAGAGAGAGAGAGCAGAGGAAACAGAGATAAGAAGCAAGATAACAAGAAATAAAAACAAAAGCTGTTGCAAGGAACATAAAAACATAAACATAAATCTACACCTAAATATATACATAAAAGCAAAGACTACGCGATGAATCAAATATCATCGTTATATCGATTATTATGTCAGTCAGTCAGTCTGTTTGTCTGTCCGTGTGTATATTAATCTATGAACGATGAATCAATCCACAAATCAATCATAAGTCAATCTATATATCTGTAAATTTATGTATCTGTGTTTCTATATATGTTTAAATCTATTTATCTATGTATCAGTCTGCTTATCTATTAATCTATCTATCTATCTATCTATCTATATCTCTCTATATCTTCTTTATTTTATTTCTCTTTGAGTGCTGTCTATTTATCAATGTGTCTATCAATTACCCCAGGGGTCGGCAACCTTTTGATAATAACGTGCCAAAGTTGCATTTCTAATTCAGTCTGCGCGCCAAAAGCTAAAGAGTCATACTACTCTAACGCTTAATTTCTTGTAGAAGAGGCTTGCATTGCCTTTAGTGTGTCTTCAACTTGAAACTAAAAATCACTCTGCGTGCCAAGTATGGCTCGCGTGCCATAGGTTGCCGACGCATGAATTACTCAATCAATAATCAACTTTATTTCCAATTTCTATAGAATGTTAGGATTTTATAATTGAGTACATAACATTTCCTCTAAATGACTTGGAAGATGCAATAACAATTGAAAGTTATCACTAAAGAGAGAATGCAACTAAACATTTACTTACGGTATGTTAAATCTTGAAACATTGTATTTTATTTTTATAAGAAAAATTACTCGACTCTAAGAATTCACACTCAGACTACTCACACTCAGACTACCCACACACAGAAAACTCACACAACA